>CP053454.1:59578639-59740250 GCA_022644695.1 Cenchrus purpureus
GCCAGACTCCCGACTCGCTAGACTCGCTAGTAGACCTCATAGACTCGACTCGGCTAGACTTGACTAGACTCGCCGACTGCTAGACTCCCGACTCGCTAGACTCGCCCGACTCGCTCGTCTCCCGCTCGACTCCTGCCTTACACCCGACGCTCGCCTGACTCCCGGCTCCCGCCGACCTGGTAAGTGAGCCCAAGGGCCGAGTGAGGCGGGAGTCGAGGGGGATCGAGCGAGTCCGACATTTTTTTATTTGTTTCTTCATTAGAAAATCAGTTTCTCCATTAGAAAATCAGTTTGTGCATTAGAAAATTAGTTTCTCCAATAGAAATTTAGTTTGTGCATTAGAAATTTAGTTTCTCCATTAGAAAATTAGTTTGTGCATTAGAAAATCAGTTTCTCCATTAGAAAATGAGTTTCTCCATTAGAAATTGAGTTTGTGCATTAGAAAATTAGTTTCTCCATTAGAAAATCAGTTTCTCCATTAGAAATTTAGTTTGTGCATTAGAAAATTAGTTTCTCCATTAGAAAATTAGTTTGTGCATTAGAAAATTAGTTTGTCCATTAGAAAATTAGTTTCTCCATTAGAAAATTAGTTTGTGCATTAGAAAATTAGTTTCTCCATTAGAAATTTACTTTGTTCATTAGAGAAATAATTATTATTTATTCTTGTCATATTGTTTTAGTGACAATGGATCCAATAGCGGAGGAGCAACACGCAGAGGAAATGTTAATGGATATGATTGCTAACTAACAACAGCGTTCGAACAATCCAGCAAATGAACAAGATCAGTGGGAGGCTGACAGCTACCTCAACATGTCTGGTGATGGCATCGCTGGGGAAGAGCAACCAATTGCCCAGACAAATAACGATGGGCAACAATCAGAGGTATAATTAGTAGAAACTAGTACCACATCACGTTTTAAGTTTAATTACTAATTAATAGAAAGAGCAACCAGTTAATAGTTCGTTAATTTCCAGGAACCTGCATCGAGCAACAAAAACACAGCTACCACATGGCTGCTGAAGGAACATTTGTGCCTGATCGAGAGAAAGATGAGCTTAGTGCTGCAATAGGCACTCGAGAACACGGTGGACGTTGCCGAGGCAAAGGTGTAGTTCCATGGAATATCGCATGGAGTGAGAACATTGACTCCTATAGAAGTCGCAAAAGGGCTAAGGACCAACAGGCTAGACAACTAAGAGAGTTGCAAGAGCGCGTATTCAACACTGAGGCAAGAATGGAGCAAATCATTAACGAGCGTGTAGCTCTTGCTCTTAGCAAACAATCATCTCATCAGCAAGGTCCTACTGATGAAATGAGCACATCTGCTAAGCGGAAAAGCAGCGTCGCTTCAACGGAAGCAGCACCTACAAACACAGAAGCAGCAGCCCCAGCAAATGAAGCAACAGCACCAGTCTCACCGGAGGGCCCACATCGCTACCCCGTGGATGACATCACCGTGAGGTCAGCGTGCAAGCTTCTGGCTCGACTAAGAAACAAGGCGCTTCTAGTGGGTTACGGTGTGGCTGAGAAACCAGCACCGGGGGAAACCTTCATGAACCACGATCTTTCAACTGGACTTTATGCCAAGGTTTTTGTGGACTGAGTGGTCGATGGTTGGGAGGACCTAGAACTGGAGTTACCGGGACCTGATGGGGAAACATTGTTTGGAGAAACTATGCACGGTTGGGTTTTTTGGCCCAAGGATCACATAGAGATTATGCAACCGGCACCTCCTCCTCCTCCTGCTGACTCACCTACATCACATAAAGGCCAGGATCAGCAACCGCCTTCACCACCTGCAAGGGCAGAGCGCAGCATGAGTCCTGCAGTTGACAGGGACCCAAGCGAGAGTCCACCTCCTTCTCCACCTGTTAAGGGCAAGGGTACCAAGCGACGAGCTCCTCCTCCTCCTCCTCCTCCAAAGAAGCAGAACAAACCAAAGCAAAAGAAGCCTCCACCGAAACTAGCTTACGAGAAGACAGATGAGGAACTTGATGTGTCAGTGAGGTAAGAATTGGATAGACAAATATTCAAAGTTAAGAAGCCTCCAGTTGAGAAACCAATTGACCAGGTCAAATTTCATCATTTCTTGAAATCAATGGAGGAGGAAAGAAGAAGAAAAACAGAGCCACCTCCATTGACTGACTACGACCGACAAGTACTCAAAACTCAACGCGCCAACAAGAGGGTGAAGAAAGCTGCATCTAGTGTACCACAACTAGGGATCCAGTCAAAACAATCTATCCCCCCCTCAAGGTGCTTTCAACGTATGAGTAGCAATTGCTTCAATTTGCTAAAGAAGCAGGTTTGACTCCTGCTCAACTTTCAGGGGAGGCTGAAATCGCACCGCATAAAAGGGCAAATAGACCAAAGTATGTGCCTGGGGAACCGCTTGTGTGGCCGCGATTGCTAGTGTATCTTCCAACGAGGATGTATGAATTGCACAAGTGGCACATGACAATGGCAGCCACCGGGATGAAATTTCTCGAAGTTCGCATTGAGGACCATCATCATTTCCGTGGCTGAGACATGTTCACTATTCTCATGGAGGATTTCTTCCTATTCAATCAAGATGCACTTGACGTCGCGATTCGTCAATCAAGATGCGCCGCGTCGCATTCTTTGGACTCTGTAAGTGTTTATTCTACTAAAAGCGAAAATCAATGCTCTAGCCAGCATACCATATCCAAACTCTATATTATAATTTGTATCATACACTATGAGATGCAACAGGTCAGAGGAGGAAAGGAATCATGGATGTCGGCCACATGGATCCTTTGATGGTAAATCGGTTAATGTCAAAGGCTATGAGATGGATACATTTGATAATCTATTCATGTATCTAGACAAATACCATACCAAGGGTACCATACTTCTGCCATACAACTTCGGGTGAGCAACGTGTAACTCATCTCTTTATATTTTTCAAATTACCTTTCATATTTCAAGAAACTAATACTTCTACATCTATGGACAGCTTCCACTGGATTCTCTTTGCTTTCTGTATGCCTTTAAACAAGGTCTTCATCTTCGACTCTTTGAGGAAGACTTCAGATAAAAGCAAATACCAAGATGTCGTAAATATGATAAAACTTGCATGGACTTGTCTCAGTGCTAAGGACCCCAAAAAATTCAAAGAGAACATTTATGTCCACTATGATTTCCCAGTATGTGTCTTAGCTTATTCACTTCTTACAATGCAATAAAAAAATATTTCATAACTTTGTTTTCGCATATGTGCAGTGCCTGACACAGCCTTCAGGCACCAATCTATGAGATACTATGTATGCAAGTTGCTGCACCATTTTTCATCCCTCGCTCCCCGTTGCTCATTCGAAGATAAGGTGCGTGCACATACAACTGCAACTACATGTAGTTCTTATGTATTGTTCATATTCTCCGGTTGTTATTCATTTATTCATATTCTTTGGTAGATTGAAGACATCAAGGAAGGATTCCTCGAGACAGAAAAAATCCGATTGATTCAAGAACAATTATGCGGATTTATTGTAGATGAGGTTATTAGTCCAGCGGGAGAGCATTATGCAGGCTTATCATCTATTATTGTAACGGAGAGACCCAAAGAAAGGACAAGTCCTGGCAACAAAGAGGCATCTGGAAGGAAAGACCAAGCATCTGGAAGCAACAAGAGCCAAGGGGGAAAAATTAAACTCTGCTAACATTTGATCCAATGTATATTATTAATCTAAATTTCAGTATGCACAATATGCTCATGTGCAATATTAATTATCTCAAAAATTCTTCAATTTCAGGATTTGAGATAATATTCTACATACATACATATATATATGTATAATATTATAGATAATATTATACAAATAAATATATACGAATGCATGTACAATATTATCTCAAATATAATATTTTATATGCCACACGACTTTATATTACAGCGTATTAGAATCCGTATTGGTACATTAAGCAAATACGATAGAATAAACAAACATAAAAAAAACAAAAAAAAACCATTTGTACCGGTTGGAGACACCAACCGGTACAAATGCTCCCCCTGCCACGTCTTAGGGGGAGCCACATTTGTACCGGGGCGAGACTCCAACCGGTACAAATGTTTACATTTGTATGTGTCCCCCTCATTTGTAGCGGATAGAATATACCGATTGTATACCCGGTACAAATGAGGATTTGAACCCGGTACAAATGGCCATTTTTCCAGTAGTGATCATTTGCATCTATCAGTCCTTTTAGACTATTTCGTGGGCACGCCAGGTAGATACCAATGAGTCAAACAAGACAAGCATCAAGTATACGGAAACTGACAACATGTAAACACTATAATTACACGCAACCTATAGTGCTGTTATGCGACATATACACCTCACACACATCAGGAGAAGTGTCAGGTTCGCTATAGAGCTGTTGGGCAACATATACAAGGACTGAAGACCAAGACTCGAGATAGTAGATTGATTACTATAAATACGTGATCAGGTGTGTGTTATAAGAATACTAATCATCCACGGCCAACATTATTATAGCAAATACAGATTACCTTGAGGATCATGAACTCATCAACTATTTGAATTCATTCTTGACCAGGCCGTGCTACCCGGAGCTCAAACCTTTAACCTACACTTTTTAAATAATGAATTCAGTAATACTATACTACTCTCTCCTTCCACTTTTACAAGACATAGTAGAACTTGACACGGTTTTTCATATAACAATTTGATCATTCATTTATCATATATTATGTCTCTTATGGTTACAAACTTATACTCATGGTAAAGTATAATTGATTACAAATCCAACCATATAAGATGTTTATTATAAAAATAAAAAATTAATAGTCCAATTATTGATCAAAGATTCTACATTTTGAATCTTGATATGCATGCCGACTTATAAAAGTGGATGAAGGGAGTATAAGGATGAATATTATTTAAATTCATTCTTGACCACTTAATATTTGCATTATCAATAATTGTACTACAAGTTCAGTCATCCTCTAATCCATGGCCTTGTTCTTAGTTTTAAATCGATGTTACTCTATCTTAGTTGTCGGCAACTTGGATGATCATTATGAGGACATCTATTTCCAGTGTTGCCAGTGGTTACCAGCCAGTTCTTAAGTATAAATGAAACCTGTGGATTCCAGCTGTCATAATATACTTGTCTTTCTTGGATTTTATTGATGTTGCTAAGGACAATCGCGTCCATCCTGAAATAGGGACTTCTGAGTTTTCCTAGCAATGATAGTCTGGGGGTGCCCGTGAGCTTGCTTGAGACCGGTCGACTTCCCTCTACGGTCAACAGACACATGGATGGGCCCATGTACCTTAGGGTGTGTTTGGTTGGGCTGTGACTGTTGTGGGCTGTGACTTTTGAAAAAGCTGCTGTGAGAAATCTGCTATGAGAAAAGTAGAAGACCGTTTGGTGCAACAACTGTGGCTTTCGAAACAATGTTGAACGGACCCACATGATGTCATCCGTAGCTCTCATCTCTCACTTACATGTGGGCCCGCTTGTCAGTTGGTTCCCTCATCTCCTTCCCTGAATCGTGCATGCAGGAAGCAGGCCGCGGCGCCCGACGGGGCTGGCCGCGCCCGCAGAGGCTGGCCGCGCCACCCTCGGGGCTGGCTGCGCAGCCTGTTGAGGCCCTGTTGAGGCTGGCCATGCCGCCCGTCGAGGCTGGCCGCGTCGCCCGCAGGGGCTGGCCGCGCTCACTGGAGATTTAGAGAGGGAGATTCCACCACCGCAGGGATGCTCACCGGAGACGAAGGGGCCGCCGCCGGTGGGATTGCTCGCCGGAGTGGGAGGGGCTTGCAGATGTGGTCGATAGGACGGGTGCGACAGGAAATAGAAGGATGAATCGTTACCTACATAATCAGTGGCAGGTGGGTATTTCTTTTGCCCCAAAAGCGAGGAAAAGTAGGGGTCTAGGTGCTTTTGCATTTGTACTACAAAGAAAAGCTGCTTTGAGCAAAAGCACATGTGGCTTTTGAGCCCTTTGGTTGAGCTTTTGGCTCTTGGGGGGCAAAAGCCACAGCCAAAAGCCCAACCAAAAGCACCCTTATACTTCCATCGCCACGCCCCGCCGAAGAGCTGAGGAGGATGAGCTACTCATTTCGCTTTTGACCTTTCTCCTGCTCTCATCCATATCGCCACTCCGCCAAGGAGGCCAGTGTGAAGGTGCTCCGCCGGTGAGCTCGCTCCTCTCAACACGCTGAACCTCATCACCCTTCTGTAGATTAGGCGCGCTGTGACGAGCTCCAGCTCAGCGTGCTCCCCCAGCTGGCTGCAAGTCCACAGGGAGCAACAGTGCGAACATGGCCCTGCGAGCTGCAGCCCCACCGAGAGAAGCAGCACGCATGTGGGCTATAGCTCGGGGGAGCGGCCTCCCATCAAGTGGCCGCCAGCGGGGAGCCGCCCTCCCCTGCAACTAGGGTTAGATAAAACGGATTGAATACGAACAGATATATATGAGTATGAATACAAACAGTCATTTTTTCTCGGATCGAATACGGATACGAATAGTGTCAATATTTGTCGAATAATGATATTCATCATGTTCACATATTAAATATCCAGCTTTTAGTATCCAGATTCGGATAAGATATGGTTATTGAATGTCCAAACTCAAATACGAACTATCCATTTTAGGGTCTGAATCTCTTCAGTCGGACGAGCAAACCACTTTCATCCCTACCTGTGAGAGCGGCGGTGCAGAGCCCGGCCGAGGTTTTTTCCTTCTTTTTTCTTTTCCATGACTTTTTACTCAAACAATTTCTATAAAAGATTTTATAGAGTTTCGAAACTTTTCGTTCCAATTTTTTTTGTTCTTTATGTTTTCGCTTCAAAAGTTTGTGCCCAAAATTGCGTTAATATTTTTTGTGCACACCTGATTTTGCCAAAAAAAAATGCTTAAGTTTTTGTTAAAATTTTGTTTATTTTTAACTTTTTTATTCTTAAATAAATTTCTTTTTTAATATTTTTATTTTATACTGCTGCTGTTTTTTTTACGGAGGACCCAAAGTCATGTGTGTGTTGGGGACCACATGCTTGCATGCACATGGCCACTTGAGGGAATGGGGTAGCGGAGGAATCGCCTGGTGGCAAACCTCCCACGGGCGGCGACTGTAAACTTTACTGTAGTTTCACTAACACTATGTTTACCGTCCTCTTACATCAGTTTCCACTTGCCATTGGGGTCAACAATCATGGCTACTCTCTCCAACTCTTTGATCTTTGTGTGCTTCCTTTTGCTGCCAGGTGTCCTAGCCTTCATTGGCCCCATGGAGAAGGTTATCCCTTCCCCAAGAACCATACCACCCAGGTACCTCACCACCACCCATACAAACACAGTATCACGATATCACTCAATGGTGCTCAAACTTGTAACCTTTCAGATGTGGCCTTCTTATCACCCTGGTGGTTTATATGATCAGTCCAAACTTTTTTTCTAAAAATCGTTATACATTGCTAAAATCACACTGTTTTTTAGGTTCCCTAAAGGTTCTTGTAATGATGCTCTAATAAGTTGTGCAACCTCTTTAATAGTGTCTAATGGCTATGTGGGTTTTTTTTTCACCGGTAGAAAAAAACAGTTCAGCACCCAGCGATAAATGTGAAATTGCTGTGAGCACTGGAGCATTTCCTTTTACAAAAATTAATTAAATCTGTGCTAAAAAATATTGGCATACCGGTATTTCCTTTTATTTCGCTACTCAGTAATAAAAGAGAAATTTCGCCGATTTTTGTTTTTTTGCTCTACAAAATTGCAGGTTTACCCAGGAAGGTATCATGATAGTAATACTAGGCTCTTCATCTACTGGACGGTAAG
This sequence comes from Cenchrus purpureus, assembly GCA_022644695.1. Lineage (NCBI taxonomy): Eukaryota > Viridiplantae > Streptophyta > Magnoliopsida > Poales > Poaceae > Cenchrus > Cenchrus purpureus. Next base: position 59,586,464 of record CP053454.1, read on the forward strand.
ACAAATGTTCGACGTCATTTTGGCATAGATATTATTCAAACATGACGAGTTAAATTGGCAGCCGCTACATGCGCCCATTGCACGTCTACGAGTCCGGTGTACGCGTATTCGTGTTCTCTTCTACACTGCCATATGCCCGGACCCACGTGGCAGCGAGCTCCAAGCATCTAGAAGTTCTCCAATGCAAAGATGCGTACGTCGCGTCGGCACGAGGAGTTCGGAACTCTGGATAGACACAGATGCCTGATCAACTTGGCCATCAAGGAAATTGATCAACAACTTGCAGATGTCTCGGCCAAAGCCAAACAAACTTGAGGCGGCGGCAGGAGTCCCTTACCAGCTCGGTGGTGCCCTAGCGCCTGCCTATATATTATATAAGAGTCCCCACAGTCATCGTACAGGACTAATTTTCCCCTCGAAGAGGAGCCGCTAGCAGGAAGAGCCGTCCGGCGCATTGGGGAGGAGGCAGCGGCCATAGTGCCGCGCCATCGCCACGACGATAGGAAGAGCCGCCAGGCCTCCCGGAGAGGAGGCAGCGGTCCAAGGTGCCGAAGAGGCCCTTCCACCATTGTAGCATGACGAGGATCAAGCCGCCGGGCATCTGCACCAGGCCGACGGCACCCTCCACGTCCATCATCACCAGGAGTTTGTGGCCTTCTTCTGTTCATCTTCGCAGGTGCAGATGCATGTGACTGAAACCGGACGAGGGTGACGCCGGAGTCGCGGAGGACGACAAGACGGCCGGGGCATTGGCAAGCAGCGGCCGTAGTGCCGCGCCATGGTTTTGCTGCAGATCCTTCCGCCGACCGCCGTCAAGGCCCTCGACGAGGGAGCCATACAGAGGCCCCTTTCCATGGAGACTCGCCGTAGAGGCGTCGGCCGGCGACGTCCTAGACAGCACATCGACGAGGAGGAGGGTGGCAGCTGTGGAGCCACGCCATCGCAGGAAGCAGCACCGGCGAGGCAGCCGCAGCAGGGCCCTTCGTCACGCATCCACCTCTACATCAAGCACCCTCCACGGCCATCCTCATGCATGCTCTTTTGTTTACCATGTAACGTGCAGGACGGAAGGGCATAGAGATCGGCCCGTCAACAACCACCTGCCGTTGGCTTGCTGCCGACAACGTCGCCAACGGCTGCGAGCCTGCGACATCAAGACGGCGCTGCCGCGGCCGTCGACTCCATGGGGCCTAATCCTTTTTCCGGAGGAAGAGCCGCCAGAAGGTCCAACGATTGGAGAGGAGGCGGCGGCTGCAGAGCAGCGCCATGGTGGCTGGCAGGCTGATCTTTGCCCAGAGGAGGCGGCGCAGACGGCACCGCCGGTCGATCGTCGACCAGGGAGCCGTAGAGAGGCCCCTCCAGGGAGACGCTTCACGGTGACCTCCCCGTCCATTGTCCAGTCGAGGCCGGCGAGTACAGCAAGGAGTCCATGGCCCCTCTGTATTCGCCGGTGCAGGTCGACGTTCTACTTTCCCTGTCTCTCTTGCACAGATCGAATGCAAGCCCAAGCCACCGTCCGTTGTGACCTACTTGGAGCATGGAGGACAGGAGGAAGCAACGACGAGGTGGAGCCCTGATCCATCCCGGTGCCCTCAAGATTGACGTGTCCACCCGGCCCGGCGGCGCCATCTACATCGACTCGGCAGCCGGCACCGTCCATCGCCGCCTAAGTCCGCATCGAGCCGGCGGCACTCCACAGTTCATTGTTGCTGCTGGAAGCTGACGACTGCGCCGAGTCTTTTTCCTATCTACCAAGTGCCGCCGCCAGGGAGCTTGCAGCTTCCCATCGGCCGGAGGCGCCGCACGTGCAGGAAGGAGGGAGCTGCCGCATCGCAGCTCTTCTCGTCGAGGCGCTGCCAGGAGAAGGAAGAAGGAGCTGCTACCCCTTCTGTCCATCGAGCATCTGAACACCGGCGTGCCATAAATGCAATTGTCCTCGTGATTCTTACTAAAACCCAAAACTTACTTCAGACGACATCCCATATGTTCTTTTCCTTCTATGACAAAACATTTGGGTCATACCATATAAATGTCCTCATATCCTCTATTGAGGAATGTCGTCTTTACATTATGATTCTGAAGAATCCTTACATAATAAAATGTCTCATCATAACTTATTTCTTTTCTTTGCATGAAGCCTTTTGACATAAGTCATGGATCATGTTTATTCTCATTACCTTTGGAGTCATTTATGGTTTTGTAGACCCATTACAGACCACTGTTTTGACTCCTTTAGGAATTTCTTCTAAGTCCCAAAACATTATTGGTACTCATAGATCTAATTTCATTTTCCAAGAATTCTCTTGAATTCTTCTACTTGGGACTGTTGTTATTCCTTTTCATATGCAACAAATGGTAACTATAGGATCCTGAAGGACAGGTGCCTCATTTTGCTTCTTGTCGCTATGGGGAGTTCTAGACATGTCATGCTCCCCCGCATGTCCGGCAATAGGTTGCCACATGTAGAATAACAACAAGCGTTGGCACCACAATGTCACGCATTGCCGGTGTAGCAACAACAGGTAGTGAGAAGAATGGCTCCTTGAATCATTGGAGTGGGCACACTCACCCGCTTCTCCTCAAGGTCAATTTCTCGAGCTACCACACTCTTCCTCATCATTTCATCCTCTAGGTGGAGTTAGGTCTCCTTGTATTATGCTCCCCCAGTTTGTCCCATCTCCTGTAAAGATGGCTTATCATTAAACTTTCTTATTTGGGTTTAATCTATCTTGTCCAGTACGAATACCGACCGACTACGCTATCTTCCTATCAGAAAAATGAAAATCCAGAAATTTAGCTATCTCTTTTCTTAGGGGTATCAATTATTATGACCGTTGTACTCCCCCTGGCGGTCACAATTACTTAATAGATCATCTCTTTTCTTTCAATGCATACTATGCATTGCATTCAGTAAGGGGTATGGAGAGTATTCAATGCATACTATACATTGCATTCAGTCCAGGGGTATGGAGAGTATCTTTCTTGCTTGATCATCTCTCCCCCTCGAAATATAGCATAAGCTTCAATGCCATAATTTCAAAACCTTATCAAAACTCTTGTGAATGAGGAGTTTTTCTTAACTTGCTTCATTCACATGATTATGTCGTGCAAACAAAGTTATTTCTTAACTCATATGGGAGTAAACTTTTCCTCATTTCACTTCAAGAACTTAATAGAGTACTTTATCTGCTATACTTCTGCAAGTTAAACTCGCATATTTTCTTATATTTTGACATGTATACAACTTCCTTTCGTCCTTTTACTTTATTTCATTTCAAAATGACCCCTTCCTGTTGGCCACATCACACATTTAAAATGTCCACCATTACTTGATTACTCCGCAATGAGTTACTCAATTAAAGTATGCATTTGCGTTTTTTTTTTTTTGGAAAAATCATTTAAATGACTCTCCACCTTCTCAAGGTTAGTAATGGTGTGATTTTGGGATTTCTTCCCCTGATGGCCTCAACCCATTTATTACTTAATGACCATTGCACGATGGAAGTGCATGATCAATTCTAAGATAGCTTAAGAGCTACCCCAAACTTCTCTTGTTATGCAAGATGTACTTAAAGAACATATGGGTCGTCACGTTTTGTCTTGCTACTGCATTAATTCTATATCACCTTTGGGCAGAAAATAGAATTAATGCATAAACTATAAACAATTTATAACATTACTATTAACAACTTTAGTCAGAAAATCACAATGTCACAAATCTCTACCCCTGAAAAGGTTAAAAAGTAGATAAAATTTTGGTACATCGTTTTCCACACGCCTCCACGCCTCCCGCGCCTACGCTCCGCCTACGCGCGCCTTCGCTCCCTCCGCGACTCCGCTCCCCCCGTCGCCCCCGATTCCTTTTTTTGCCCCTGTGTCTGCCACCCCCACAATCCAATCTCCGCGGCCCCCTCCCTGTCCACCCTCGGTACCCGCCGCCGCCGCTGCCCTCGATCTCCCTTGCCGACGTCGTCTGCTTCGCCGCCTCCCCTTTCTTCACCCACGCCTCGCCTCCCCTTCCTCCGTCCTCCACCACGCCGGGCCACCTCCAGGTGGCCTCCAATGCCGCCTCCTCCACCAGCTGCGCGCCTCCCCACGACCGCCTGTGCCTCGCCCCTCCCAAGCCTTGCGCCTTCCCCGTCCGCTCGGCGCCTCCCCCCAAAACCCGTGCCGTACACCGCAACCCCGACCACATTCACAAGGGAGGGGTTCGAGGGATGGAGAAATAGGCCTGGAGAGAGGTTGTTGCAGAAGTTCATCATCGATCAGCTCGCAGACCTCCTCCTCCACCATGTCCCGCCCCAACGACCTCCACTCCATCCCAATTCCCCATCAGCGGCGCGGTGGACCAAGATGTAGCAGCACAGGTTGAGGTGGACAAGATCAACAAGGATGGGCTGCTGGCTATTTGTGACAGCTTTGGTAAATTCGATCCTCTCCTCTCCCGTAGTCCCATAAAATATCCTTGCTCTTTGAAAGTTTGAAGTGCTTCGTTTTTTTCGAGTGTAGTGTACCACATGTTCGATGAAATGTCTAGCGGAGAAGCTCCCACATAACCAATCTATATGCATTCATGAAAGGGTTAATAGATCCTTTAAGGACATCATCAGAGCTATTATTGGTGCTTCTGATGCCTCTGAACATATTACTAGGGCTTACAGAAGGGCTTACATTCTGAGGTACCTGCTCTGCTTGTACTCTTTACAGTTTTATATATGTGCATTCCTGATATGCGTTGGTTGCTGAACTTTGCGGAAGAAAAGAAATGTTGATTATGATTCAACTATGTGCCATCAGTGCCAAAGGAACAATAGTGTGGAAGAGCTGTAGGGTGCAAAGGCTATGCTAGATGAAAAAAAGGAAATTCATATATTGTGCGAAGTGCATTAAGCGCTGGCTTGTGCCCTTCTAAAAGCATTTGTGCTGATCACCTGAGAATGAGATTGCATTTGCCACCCTGTTTTTGAGCCGTGGTTATTTTGGTTTATCTGATCTCTAATTTTGTAATTTGTTACTTTCAATCAACATAATGGTGCGTTAGCTTAGGATTTGCTATTACAATTTTTTCACTGTTTGTGCTTTTGGCATGACTGAATCAGGTATCAACATTTTACCAGAGGATTATTTTGGGAGCAATTGCCCAGTTTGTCGCAAAAATTGCAATCGATAGTCTTGTATGCGGGGAGACATATCCAGAGTCTCCAGGAAGGGTAAGAAGTCTCAGAAAAAAAGGAGGTATGCCCTTTTCTTCCTACATTTCCATTATCTCATGGCCCAATGTTCTTTTTTTATTTACCTATTTGGACATATTTCTTTTCCACAGGCTAATGAATACAGCGTGCCTAAAGAAAATAAATTAAATTCTCTGTGCATACTGTGTGCTTTTTGCTCCCTTGTCAGGAAGATAAGTGTTGAGATCTCAATTAGAGGTAATATGATTGTATCATTGCTAGGATTTCTAGCTTAAGAACATTGATGCTATATGCATTTCCCTAGAAAATGAAGGTGAATTTACAGGTTCGCGAAACTTTATCATTCTAAGAGGGCTTTGCACATCTGAATTTCTATTTTACACCAAATTACATAGCTTTGTTTGATTCTATCAATTTTTGTTAGTGGCAGGTTTCATTGCTTTCTGATTTTGTCTTGCAGTGTAATTGGCAAGATCCCTTGCTCAATGTTCCTGCAGGTGGGCATGGCTGCAATGGAGGTACCAGTTCCTCTTTTTGTTCTTGCTGTATGATGTTTTGTTTTCATGAATAATTGACTGTCAACACCTGCAGGTTATACAATTTTATTTTATTGTTGAGATACTAAAATGACCACTCATATTTCAAAAGAAAAATGATCATTGTTTTGGTGGGTATCATATTGTCTGCAAGGATAGAATGGGCAGCCTGGAATCAGATTCACATTATTGGTTAGTTCCATAGATTCAAATGTTTTTACAAAAAATACCCTGATATTTATTTTGCATTGTTGTAAGAATGTATGATATGTATCTAACAAGGATATGACTTCATATTCAGAACCAAACACTATATATTTCATTCACAGTTAAAGTTGTCTTTGTTCTATTTTTGCAATATAGAAAACCATTTTGTGCCCATCATAATGCAATCTGGTCCGTGGCTTGAGATAGTGGGCTGGTCCTGCTCAATTAGTCCTTGCATACAACTCTCTTTCTTGTCATGTCTGAATGCAGCATGCCAGCATATCTGAATCTATAGGCTTTGAAGCCTGCAGGTTGTATCTCATGCAGGGCTCACATAGGTCAATCTCTCAGGACTACACTAGGTCAATCTCTCAGGACTACACTGGCTTCAGAATTCAGGGCCTCATATAGGTTGTGAGGAACGACTTTTAGGTATTAACATCATATTCTTCAATTTTTTAGATAAAGGAAATAGTTCCGGCCTCTGCGATCGCACATAGCCAACATCATATTCTTCAATGGGCTTCTTGATCCATGGAGTGGTGGAGGGTGAGCAATTTGGTAGTAATATCATATTATTGAATGGACTTTTACCCTGATCCGTGGAGTGATGGAGGGCGGCCGGAACGCCGTCCTGACGGCCGGAGTTCAGGAAGCTAAGCAACTCAATGAAAACACAGGAATCGTGACGCCCTGAGATCTAACTGATCTCCAAGCATAACTTCTATTAAGAGTGGTTCAGTACATATATATGTTTGATACACACTGCTACGATTACAAACACAATGGAAGACGTGAACTGCTGAATGAAAATGCTAACTGCTCCAGACGTGGGCGCGTGTGCTCGTGTGTGCTCGTGTTGCCGGCGCTCAGCCTCTGTACCTTCGCTCGTACATGTCCTTTGCTCGGCACGGCGATCTTTACTTACCTCCCCCTCGCCGTGGCAACAGAGGAGATGGCGGCGCCACCGATGCGGCGGTGCCCTTTGAATCTTTCTATCTGACAGTGTTAGGGTTCCTGCTCTTCTTCGATTCGAGATCGAATTGTTTCTTTCTGATTTGTTCCCCAACTGAGATCTACACGCTAGTGTAGGCGTCTGATACCATTGATGGATTTGCCGGATCGACTAGGAGTAGATCAGTGGGTCTTTCTCTTGAACAGTGATGTAAAACATGGTGGTCTTTGGCTAATCGAGATTAGCCGACAGGGAGACTAGAGATGGAGAGAGTAGAGAGAGACACTGACCATGGGGTTGGGGAGGTAGAGGATGGAACTCGTCGGTGTAGATGGAGTCCGGTGGCGCAGTGCAGTGCCGTGACGACTGGCGGTGAAGTGCAGTGACGTCTGCGGCGCTTCCCGCCGCTGGCAGCACCTCCCGATCGGGTAGGCAGGGCAGGTGGGCGAGTGGCACTGTTCACTCTTGGCGTGTGTGTCCTCGTGGCCCCCACCTCCCTTATATGGTGCTACGGCGGGGCCCGCAACCCTAGTGGGTTGGGCTCCCCCGATCAGAGAGCCGAGTCAAGGGCTCAGTTGGCCCATCAGTTGGCCTTTGGGCCAACTGGTGGAGATCAATACTAACAGCGAGAAGATGGATCGTGAAGATGTAGGGTCGCGGCAGGCCGTCCTCGCAGAAAACCGGAAGCCGACGAAGTTGCCGGTGCCAGGGATGAAGACGACGTCGCGCTGATGGCCGGAGGCGCTCATCACGCGAGCAGCCAGAAGACCAGCGTTCCGGCGTTCACCAAGATGCAAGTACGAAGATCGCCCATGGGGACATGCAGCCATGCATGCACGTACGTATGTGTGCTTGCGTGTGCACTAATGGGCCAATCAGGAGACGAGGGAGGAACGGAGATCCATCCCGAAAGCTGGAGTCCGTGGCTTCCGTTCCTGCCAAGACGCCGACATGATCAGAAGATCTTCACTGCCTCGACGTCCGTCTCCTGCACCCAGCGCCTAAAACCGAGGTTTGCACCAGGCCGGTGGTAGCGTCGCCGGGGGCGGTGCCAGAAGACGACATGATGGCGCCGGCGCTGAGGAGCTGCCGAGGATCACGAGACGGCGCTCCTGATCGACGGCCAAGGTGATGGCGTCACGGTGCTACCGCAGCAGCGCCGATACGACTATGATGCCGAAGGCTGCGTCGGGAGGCTACCACGACCTCGACGGCTACCTCGACTAGGCGGCTACCGCGACCTCGGCCGACCGCTACCGCGACCTTGACCTCAACAACCTCAACGACTTCGCTGGGTTCCTCGACACCGACAACAGAGCTACCTCGACACCAACCATCAAGCTGCTCAAGCGTCCACAACGGTCCAGCTACCGCGTGACCATGCCGACAACCTACCTCTACTACGACTACACCGCCGTTCGCGACCGACGAGGCCGAACGGCACCGGCGGGTGAAGCTGATGCTCCAGCTACGCTACAACGGCTCATGGACACCGACGAGGCAATGGATGACGCCGACGCCCGCATCTACACCACCACCCCCATCATGCATGGAAAGCGTGGGCGAAGACCGAGCGGCGACCACAGCAGCAATCGGAGGTGCTCTGCAAGCTAGACTTGCAGAGGTAATTAACCGGGAGCTTTCCAAGGCCTCGGGAACTAGAAGACCACATCGCCTATGTCAGATCTGCCCAACGGCAGGCTATGGAGCGCTCTTATGTAAGAGAACTTGTATTTGTATTTTCTAAAAATATGAATAATATATGTGTTCTCTCATCTTTGTTTTGTGTACTTTAGTACACTTGCACGCCCGCGTTATTTTTCTCATGCAGAGAGAATCTTAGTGATTTTTCCTCCAAACAACAAACATCTCACAATCCTCTGTAATACTAGGCACATGTTTATTAAGTTGGGGAATAGAATATATGGGCACTAATTTTCTATTGTTGCAGCATGTTGTACCGTGATGCATATAACCAAACAGGATGTTACAACCTAGGCAGCCCAGGGTTCATTCAGACAAACAATCAGATCTCCATCGGTGGCAGCATCTCGCCGATATTTTCTGGAAGGTCAAGCACAAAAATCATTCAGATTCTCATCCAGCATAAAACGAGGCTGAAACTGTGGTATTGCCTGTTTGTGGTTGCCCTCACGGAATCACATCCCAATGTCTGTGTACAAATGAAACACAGTTAAGTTAGCCATCAACGTGCAGTACTTTCCATATATAGTGCAGATAAGGAATATGTAAACTCACACTTTTGTGCATGCTGGATTTTAGGACTAAAAGGAATATACAACCGTGTTCCTTGATCGATCTTAATCTTGTCTGCTGAACTCTTCAAGTAATTTCGTTTTGCAGGATTCAAACGGGGGGCAACTGGTGGTTGAAAGTAGGAAGCGATATATTGGGCTATTGGCCGTCGTCTATCTTCTCCCACTTGACAGACAATGCCTCCTCGCTCCTCGGTTGAATGGGGTGGTGAAGTGTACTTGCCTGATGCCAGCCAAACTACTTCCACTCAAATGGGTAGCTGACACTTCCCAGATGAGGGATTCAGCAAGGCTAGCTACATCAAGAACATCCAAGTCGTAGATGTTTCCAACACTCTCAAATTGCCAGATAGTGTGCGCTTGATAGATAGCTGAGCGACCCAGCTGCTATAGCGTGCAGAATGGTGCCAGTAGCGACTGGGGCACTTACATCTACCATGGGGGACGACCTGGGGGGGGAGTCCTAACTGCCAATAGTAAAATTTAAACTGTTTTTATTAGAGCCCAAACATCTCGTTGATACCTAAAGGCACCCGTAATGGTGTCTTTAAGCTCTCTATAAAAGAACCACGTAGGAGTGAGAGGTCAGGAGAGAGAATGTGCTCTCGTTGCATCCAGCGGTATAGGTTAGCACACAGTTTCATGGAGCGGGGCCCACCTACATGGTTTCATGTGCCGAGCAAATCAATCCGAAGACGGAGGTGAGGCCTGACCGGAGCGGGCAATGGCCCTCCTGCGGCCTCCTTCGCCCGCGCGGACCTCAGCCGATGGGGCCGGTGACATGCTGGCAAGGCCCCAGACAGACCTCAACACCACCGCCGGCAAGCGGAGCGCAGCCAGGGGCATGGAATCGGTGTGGCCCGGCGAGACGGGGCTGCCGGTATGCCGGTCAGGAGCAGGATGAGGAAGCGCTCGTGGAGGTGGGGCGCCGCGGGTGCCAACGGGAAAGGCGAGGCGCCCGCCACTGCTGGTGCAGGGGCAAGCCACAGGAGGAAAAGGTTCGGTCAACGGCTACCACGGAGGGGGAGTCGTGACCGCCGGGCAAAGCGGGCGTAGGAGGGAAACCCCGGAGACGGGGCGCGGGCAGGTGATGTAGGGGCTACCGCATGATGCCGACTTGGGGTCATGGGAAGAAGAACAACCGGGAAAAAAGGGAGCATGGGGCCTGGTGGGTGGGGGTGGAGGGCGGCTGCCGACCGGCGCTGGGAGGAAGAGCAGTGCGAGATCGAGCCACGACGCCATGAGGGTCGGCGAGCTCAGCGGCGGCGGAGAGAGTTGAGACGGAGAGAAGAAAGAGGAGATGAGGGGATGGGATGATTGGACTAAACAATTACTCATGTGGGTCTCACATTAATTGTGCTATAGCAAGATTGTCGGGCAGGTAATCTACAACATCTGCTATATCATACGTGTCCATCATTATAGAGAGTGACCTCATATATTTGGGAAAAGTCCGATTTACAACCTTGAACTAGCACACAAGTCTGGTTTTCAACCTTAAACTACAAAACCAGACATAAAAGGCCATCCAACTATCAAAACCGTGCAAGTTTCAACCTTTGAGCGGTTTTGGAGGTGGTTTTCCATTTTGTGAAAATGTTAAAAAAATGGTTTCATCTAAAAAATCATAACTAATTCATTTTAAATCAGAAAAATATGGAACTTATACCCAAAGTTTTATAAAAATGCCACTAATACGGGTGCCCTTAGTACCCTTTTAGAAATGCATTATGCATTGCTAGAAGCGCAATAAAGGAAATGTGAATTTCAAAACCGACAAGGAAATGTGAATTTCCCTGTGTGTTCACGAAAAAACCCTCAGAAAAATTCGGCACACACCGGGAAATTACGGTTTCCAGTAGTGAGTACTCACCCATGGAGTCAAATGTTTCCCCATGCATACAAGATTGTTGGCAAATGAAACACAGTTAAGTTGCCCATTTTAACAATGCTTCACCATGTGCAATTATGTTGTAATTCCTTTTGCTAGCTATAAATTGTCCCCTGTATACCTGTAGAACTATTCTTTGGAAAGTTTTCATTTCCTTTTCCATCATTTGTCAGTTCTCAGCACATAAGGAACACATAAATAATTTTTGTGCACGTATAATTTAAGGAGGATCTACAACTATATTGCCATATCATAATCTGTGAACTTAATTTAATTCTCTATTAAATTTTGGCTTGCAGGATCAAAAGATGGCAATTGGTGGTTGCAAGTGGAAACCTATGGTCTGGGCTACTGGCCATCGTCCATCTCCTATATCATGTGGGGCGGTGAGGTGTACTCTCATGATGCTAATCAAACTTCCACAAAGATGGGTCGTGGACACTTTCCTGAAGAAGGCATAGGCAGGGCCGCTTACATCAAGAACATCCAAGTGATAGATTCATCCAACACTCTCAAATCACCAAATGGTGTGCAGTTGATAACTGAGCGACCCAACTGCTATAACGTACAGAGAGGTAACAACAGCGACTGGGGTACATACATCTACTATGGGGGACCTGGCAAGAACCCCCAATACCTATAGTAAAAGTTTACTGTCTTTTAGAACTCAAACATATCCTTTACATAGGATGAACACTCCATTTTGCAATGCATAATGAATTACTAGAGAGGCCCAATAAGTATTTGTAGGGTCTATAGTAAGTTAGGAATTTTTTTATATTTTTTTTATTTTTCAAAAATATACCACCGTTTCAGAATTTATCAAATCTACACTACAACCGCCGTAGCCCAGAGCGGCCGGCGTTTGCAGGACCAAACGCCGTAGCGTACGGCGGTAGCAGGCAACCGCCCTAGCCCACGGCGGTTGGACTGCAACCGCCCTAGCGCATGGCATTTGGACTGCGACCGCCTTATCGCACGGCGTTTAGACTGCAACCGCCATATCGCACGGCGGTTGGACTGCAACCGCCGTAGCACACGGTGGCTGAAAACTCGAAAATTGGCCGGGAAGCTCATAAAGAGGGTGGAGAAGGGAGAGGGGGAGGTGGTGCAAGTAAGCGAACTCTGCGGATTTTCGTGCACACGGTGAGTTTTGCGTGATGCAAGTTTACCAGGGATGGAACAACTTGATTGTAACACGCTTTGCCCGTATGCATGAGTAAGCAAAGCAAAGTCAGTTTTGTCGATCTTTTTCTTTTGGTTCGCTAACATAATCTCGATTTCCACAGTACTATCAGTAACCCAATTCCTGCAGCTTCGTGCAATGGGTGGATCCTCCAGCTATCGAACCCTACCAAAAGTACATCGACTACCTCGAGGACGTCGTCATCTACAACCAGAAGCGGGAGCTTGGAGAGGCACTGGCTCGTCTGGATCCACCATCTAGGGATGACAGACCCGTGACGGCACCTATGGTGTTCAAAATGAACACCGGTTGTGAGGACCCGTTTTGCTGCTGTCCATGCCACGAGAAGAAGAACGACACTCCACCAGCTACTCCATCCCCACCACCTTCACCTCCACCTCCACCCCCCACCTGGGTACTACATGGCCTCCCAGCACTCCGGGGGATCTATGTTCTCTGGGCAATTCTCCTACCAGTAGAAATGTTGTTATCTGAACGGCGTTACCGGTTTCTAAGTTCCCTAAGGCATCTTTAGTACTAGAACTGCGCATTATTAGGTTTAGTACTCGCGATGTAACGCCAGTGCAGTATGTTATTTTCTATTTCAAAAAAAAAATAACCGCAGTGGCGCACGGCAGTTTGTGCCTGCAACCACAGGGCGGTAGGCCGCCCAACCGCCATGCGCTACAGCATTTTGACAAACCGCCGTGGGGTACAGCAGATTCTCCCAAACGCCGTAGCGCACGGCGTTTGGGTGCCCAATCACCCTGGGCTACGGCGGCTGTGGTGTAGATTTGATAAATTCTGAAACGGTGGTATATTTTTGGAAAATCAATATATATATATATATATAATTCGTAAGTTAGTAACACATGTAGTATGTGTTGTAATATGTGCTCCGGGAGGGTCAATTATTACATATACATCTGCATTGATTAGAGGTGGCTACAAGCATTATGCACCAAGTATATTCAAGCTGCACCATTAGTTTTGTAATATCGAATAAGCTGTTTTCATCATTTGTTATCGTAACTGTATATGATTAAGTGTATCATTTAAATGATTTTTTAAAATATGGATAAATGCATACTCATACCTTTCTTGGTCTTTTGGGTACAATTAAGTGTATAATTTAAATGATATTTTCAATATGTGCGTGCGTATGTACACCTTTCCTAATACATATTAAAAATTAGATAAACATCAAGAACATCCAAGTGATATATTCACCCAACAATCTCAAATCACCGAATGGTGTACAGTTGATAACTGAGCGACCCAACTGCTACAATGTGCAGAGCGGTAACAACAGCGACTGTGGTACCTACATCTACTATCGGGGACCTGGCTAGAGCCCCGAATGGTCATAGTAAAAAGTATAGTTGCTTTTAGAGCCCGAACATATCCTTTGCATAGGATGAATAAAAAATTTAGTTTCGTTGCTAATTAGCAATGCATTATTTTGATTACTAGAGGCCCAAGAAGTTTGCACTAGATATGGTCAAGGTTCACCACACATGTTTTGTAGTAATATCGAATAAGGTGTTTTCATCATTTGTTATTGCAATTGTATATGCATTGCAAGTGTTTCCATGCATGATCACAAATGCAAAGAAATTTGTGCCTCCCTCAAACATGTTATCAGTGTCTCGAAACATTGTAGACTACCACATTAAAAACTTATCTCCAAAAACAGTATCCTAAACACCACCTGGGGTTGTTTTCAGGATAGGCTATCAGGCCAAATCTATGCACTGAAACGGGAGCTGGCTGTTAGTGTGTCGGCCCAATTTATCTCATCGATCTGTGTCACTGAAATGGGACTCTTCTTCCACGCCCAGCACATGTACGCAAAATTGGCTCATTGACTTCTTCTGTGCTCCACTACCATTCACTACTTTTTCTCAATTATGTTTGCATACCCTGCAGAGTGGAGGAAAAATGTGAATCAACAGCACTAGTGTAGAGAACATGACCCCATTAGGCCATTTGTTTATGATTTTAATGGTTATGTGAAAATGACCGTTAGGACTAACAAAATGTTTATAATTAATCTTGAAGGTTTTCTAAGTCCTAAGGAAGCCAAGCAAAGAATCAAGGAAAACAGGAGTTACTGTTGTCACAACTCATTAGGTGACGGCAAAGGAAAATACCAGAAGAAGAATGAAGGCATTGGATTTTCCAATGGCCCTTGTGAAAAGCATCAGAGCAACCACTGGAAGTTTTGGTACACTGCACAAACAGGAAAGTAGACTAAGTCCGTCCATCGGATGATCCAATGGCCCGATTGTAGAAGCACCCGATGAATCAATTCAATGTTCTTGATGAGATGTTTTTGAGCTAAGGCACCTAGCACTGGCGGCATGGTGTTTTTCTAAAAGTGACAGGCGAGTGTTTCTTTGTAAAATGACCACGAATTCTGAATTTTACCTTCTTTGTGTGGAAATATTTTGAATCTTAGGGGACATGTTTTTAAGAAAAACGAATGTGATTACTGTTCATCAGCTTCCCTAGACTTGAAATCGATTAACGGAAAGTTGAAGGGTTTGTTGCAAAATTCCATGCGCTTGGGTGCCTGCTTGTGGATGGTCAGATGTCGACCATCGGGCAGATCTGGAAACTCGGTCGGCGTGAACCGTGCTTTCTTGTGGACGATCGGTGTCGACCATCGGACGGACACAAAACTCGGGCGACCTGGCCCGTGCCGTTGGGCATGGTAGAGGGGCTGAATAAGGGCTCATGATTGGGGCCCAATTTGTTTTGACCAGTGGACCTGAGGGTACCCCTAAGTAACGGGAACACATAACATCTTAAGTTGACCAAATTTTGGTAGTAAAACACCAACATTTGTGATACCAAAAAAGTATAATTAGATTTCCCATTATATATTTTAATAGTATACCTATTTGATGCAATAAACCTCTTGCAATTATATCTCTATAATATAGATCAATCTTAAAATGGTTTAACTTCCAAGAAAATTGAGATGACTAGTAATTAATTTAGAAAGAAATGCGAATTGAGCGTACCTCAGCTGGCAAGATTCCTTGTGGTGGAACCTGTCCACCAGAGTTCAAGTCCTCGACCTGACACCGGTGCTCATATTTTTCTGAATTTATTCGCCAATATGGTGCGAAAAAAAGGAACACATCAGCCATTCTCAGCCTGTCACACCAAGTTTCAAAGGCAAAACCAGATGAATAAATCACATGTGCGCCAGGATCAAGTTACACACATGCGACGACTTTAGTAAATACCATAGACAGTGCCAAAGCGTATATAGAGAGTATTAAACATTATTACATGACCGATAGTCTTCAAATCGTACAAAGAAGCGAGTAACTAGCGGAACTTGAAGCGACGACTCCGCGATCGGTCGAGATGGCACGTACACCTAGAACTCCTCAAAAACCTCCAAGTCTGAGCAGCAATCCGGATGGTGTAGATGCAATAAATAAACAAGCGTGAGCACATGCCGTACTCAGCAAGGAGAAACAATATATATAACATGCAAGGCTTTATAAAGTGGAAGGCTGGTGGGTTATAAGCCGTTAGCACTTTTAGTTTGTCAAATTTTATTAAGCATCTATTTACTAGCAAAATTGTAAGTTTATACCGACCCATAATTAATGTAAAGCATCATCATCATCATAAATAAAGAAAGAACAATTTATTCTCAACTTCAAGTATATTAATCATGCGAGGGCCCAGGCCGCTCTTGACCGTGAGCACGGCTGTTATAACAGTTTTACACTCTGCAGAAGTTGTACACTTTCACCATAAGTCACGTAAAAGTTCAAGAGAACTTTGGACCCAATCATGCTGTGCAAAAGTAGGTACAATACCACACTTCCGAGGTGTGATTGCATAGGGACGCTACGAGGCCTTTACAAAGATTCTCTAGTAAGTTGTAGTCCGCTAGGTTTCGACAGTTGCGTGTGCATAACCCTCCCATAAGGTGAGTATCTACGCAGAGAATACCACTCAAAGGAGCCGAGCTATACCCCATCACAAGACCCCCTTTTTCCCTTTCGGTAAGACCACCACAAACAAAAGTCTCTAATTAGTGAGCCAAGACCAGAGCCTGTTGGTCTTATGGTTGTACTGTTTTTCTGGGTGGTCACTCCATGTTCCAATTAATGAATATGATCTTGTTATTAAAACATCATATAAGAACATAGAGAAAAAGTAACCATATTGTTCATTACCAACCCAGTTGAGCAACTAAGCATCATCTACCATCAAGAATAATTATCATCCCGGTTGCAAGGTAGTGGTCAAAAGAAATCTAGTCAGCATCCTTAATAGGAACCCATCATATTAATGCAAGACAATAAATAAATAAAGTGATTAAATGCATGTTATATAGGTGTAAACGGGAATGACCAAGGACACTTGCCTTCCTCACAATCCCACTGCTGCTCAGAGTCTTCAACCACTTGCTCTTCGAATTCTTCAAACGACACGTTCTCTTCGGCTGAAGACTTACGGTTACACCATGGCTGCTCGCCGGAGTTTTCGACGGAAGTTCGCTGCACTCTTAACAGATGAAGATGTTCGGCGGTGATTTGCGGAAGCTAGGGTTATCGAAACGATATGAAACTTGCGGCGTTGAAAAAAAAACATCAAGGAGATCACTGGAAAGTATATATAGGCTGAGTTTGAGTCCGAATTATTTTCCACATTTTTCCTAATTTTGAGAATTAATCTCGGATTAAATAGTAATTTCAGAAAAATCCTGAAATCATATTTTAATCATGAAAAATACTCCAAAAACTCAGAAAAATTCAGGAAAATTTATGAAGATGATTTGAAACATAAAGAACCCAAATAAAATACTTGAAACTCCTGGAAAGATTTGTAGAACCATCCAAAAAATGGAATAAGCTCTAGCGACATGAGAATAAATTCTCAGAAAAGCCTAAAAGACTCACAAACACATTATAAAAACTTATGCACTCAAAAACACCAGAATGCATCATCATGTAATGAACAAAGAACTCCTATGATTCTTTAATAAATTTTAGAAAACATTTATATGCCTATAAATCATAACATACCTTAGGTAAAACCTTAAATCCTTAAAGAGCACAAATAAATTATAAACTTTCTAATAAATTTTAGTAAAATGCAAAACTGGAAATTTATGGTGTTACAAATCCTACCCCCTTAAGAAGAATCTCGTCCTCGAGATTCAGATGGATCTTCAAAGAATTTGGGAAATTCCTCCTTTAGCTCATCCTCCCTTTCCCAAGTTACCTCATCTTCTCCATGGTGGCTCCATTGTACCTTACACATCTTTATCACCCTGTTCCTTGTAACCCGTGCTAAAGTATCCAAGATCTTGATAGGATATTCATTAATAGTAAGATCATCTTTAACATTCAACCCTTCCATAGGTAACGGCTCCTTATCATGAGGCTTAAGACACCTTTTCAGCTGAGATATATGGAACACATCATGCACATCAAACAACTGAGCAGGTAACTCCAATCGATAAGCCACTTCTCCTCTCCTCTCCAACACCTTGAATGGCCCTATATAGCGAGGTGCTAACTTCCCTTTAACCTTGAACCTGCATAAACCCCTTATAGGTGACACCTTCAAATACACAAAGTCACCCTCATTGAAGGTTAACTCTCTCCTGCAATTATCAGCATAACTCTTCTGTCTAGACTGTGCAATCCTCAAGTTTTCCCTTATAGTTTGAACCTTCCTCTTAGCATCCTGTATTATCTGAGGTCCAAACAACTGTCTCTCTCCAGACTCATTCCAATACAGTGGTGTTCTACACTTTCTCCCATATAGTGCTTCAAACGGTGCCATCTTGAGACTGGCTTGATAACTATTGTTGTAGGAGAATTCTGCATACGGAAGACACTTGTCCCAACTTTTCCCATAGTGGAGGGCACAAGCTCTCAACATATCTTCCAATATCTAATTTGTCCTCTCTGTCTGTCCATCAGTCTGAGGATGATAAGCAGAGCTAAAGTTCAAATTTGTATCCATGGACTCATGTAACTGTTGCCAGAACCTTGATGTGAACTGAGTACCTCGATCTGACACAATTTTCTTCAGTACTGTCAGGGGGTTGAGACCTGGACAGATCTGCAAGGGGGCTACCCAAGCAGTTTGTAGGTTAAAGGAGGGATCGAGGAACTAAGAGCGTAGATGGTTATGCACGGGATGCACACGGAAATCTCGGTGACACACGAGGAACACGGCTATTTATACTGGTTCGGGCCTTCGGAGAGTAAAACCCTACGTCTAGTTTGGTAGTGGAATTATGCGAGAAAGATCTGCCCCCGAGGAGGGCGCCCCAGGCCGCCTTATATTGGCCGACAACCTTGGGCTACAAGTCGGTTTCCATCTATCCTAGTCGGTTACAACATAGAAGGCTTATCCAAACTGCCTCAAACTGTCTGGACTGTCTTGACTTGCACTCCAAGCTGTCTTCATGTCCTTGGGCCCATATGTCAGGTCGGGCAGGGCCCACTGACAGGTTGGCGGGTCTTCTGGTAGGTCGAGGCCGCTTTGTCGAGGACGTGAGACCACAGTCGGTGGGGACCCAGGGGTACCCATGTCTCTCAAGCCCCTGATCGACGTGTAGGCGTAGCGGCCGAGGCGAGGTCATGTCCAAGAGTCATGGAGACATGGCACCGTCAAGGTCGTGTAGGGTGCACGGGGATCCAAAAAAGAAAAACTCTCCAATGTACATGCGACGATCGAGCTCCTAGAATAGAAGTCCGGAAGGTCGAAGTGAAGGCAAGACGTCGATCTTGAAGAACTGCCGACCTGACCAGGATCAGGTGAAGTAGAGTAGCTCACGCGACCTTTAGAAAGGTCACAATGCCAACCGTAGGTAGGTCGAGCAGAGGAGTGGTGGAAACAGGCTTCCAGTAGGTCGATGCGACGTAGAAGAAGAGGGCGTCGTAAGACGCACTCGTGTAGCCCGGCGATGGCGACGGAATGGCGGTTTGATGCTCCAGGAATGAAGAAAAAGAGAACCTACGGCCTTCTGTTGTCATCATGATGCTCATGACCTTGAGTAGGCGGCAGCGGGGTCGCGGGAAGGTCTCATGACCTTGAAAAGGCAACGACAGAGTCACGGGAAGGTCTCATGACCTTGAAAGGGTGACGACGGAGTCGCAGGAAGGTCTCGTGACCTTGAAAGGGCGACGACGGAGTCGCGGGGAGGTCTCATGACCTTGAAAGGGTGACAATGGAGTCGTGGGAAGGTCTCATGACCTTGAAAGGGCGACGACGGAGTCACGGGAAGGTCTCATGACCTTGAGTAGGCGACGACAGAGTCGCGGGAAGGTCTCATGACCTTGAAAAGGACGACGACGGGGTCGCGGGAAGGTCTCATGACCTTGAAAAGGGCGACGACGGAGTCGCGGGAAGGTCTCATGACCTTGAGTAGGCGACGATGGAGTCGCGAGAAGGTCTCATGACCTTGAAAAGGGTGACGACGGGGTCGCGGGAAGGTCTCATGACCTTGAAAAGGGCGACGACGGGGTCGCGGGAAGGTCTCATGACCTTGAGTAGGTGACGACGGAGTTACGGGAAGGTCTCATGACCTTGAGTAGGCGACGACGGAGTCGCGGGAAGGTGTTGGTCTTTGAACGAACGGAGTGTAGAGACACCCAGATATCCTGCATAGCTGCAAAGAGTCTAGCAGAGCCACCCAAGGCATGCCGACCTCAGGAAGGTCTCAAGTTAGCAGCGCCCAAACATCCGGAGATGCTTGGCAGGGCCATTAGGCGCGCACCCCACAGGGAGGCCTTCATTCGCTACGCAAAATCCTGGGTGTCCAGATCAGGCTGGCAGGGCTATAAGAGCACACCGACCTCAGGAAGGTCACGCATCCAGGGTGCCCAACTAGGTTGGCAGGGCCATAGATATACCAAGGTATTGCAAAACCTAGGTATAAAGGCACGCCGACCTCAAGGAGGCCATTTTGGTGCCCAGACGACCAGCATAGCTGCCAATCATCCAGCGGAGCCATAGTACAAAGGTATTGACGACCTAAGTAGCGGGCACACCGACCTCGGGGGCCCGACGAAATCGCAGACTGGACTCCAGGTGCCCAGACGGATCTGGCAGAGCAGCGAGGCACGCCTACCCCGGAAGGTTTTCAATCGAACCTATGACCATTCTGCTTAGGAAACAGAAATATAGGCTGATTGGAATAGGTTCATTTACGTGCAGAGCCATAGTGGGTGCCCAGGCCGGGTGCAATGAAGACGCAGAGCCGTAAAGGGTGCGTTTGAGCGTCGTCGTCGTCCGTAGATGTAGCAAAAACTCATGAAGCACAGGGCCCATAGGCACAGAGCCATTTGACATAGAGTCAAACTTAGCGACCGAGTCACGCGGGCACGGCGGAGGCGCCGGAGGTCTCCTAACCTAAAGAGGCGGCAGCGGGCAGCGGGAAGGTCTCGTGACCTTGAGAGGGCGTCTAGCCCCCGAGTGTGGAAGCCGAACAAGCCACAGAAGTGCTGAGTTGTATCCCACCGCGAGCCACGGAGGTCGCTGGGAGACATACCAGGTCGTCGTAGAGCTGGGCCGACTACACTGCTCAGCATGGAGGCTGAGGTGTAGCCGGCACGCGGGGGGACTCAGAGACACAAGGTCTTGCAACCACACGACTAAGAATGCGCATATCAAATTAAAAGGCCTTTTAAGGAAAGAAGACACACAGAAGTAATTAAAAATCCCTCAGGTCGAAGGACCCTTAGATTGGCAAAGCCAAGCCCCCGAGCGTACCGATGTCGGCTATACCAAGCCCCCGAGCATGTCGAAGGGGGAGGTAAAATAAAGTAGGGAAAAACATGTAAAGCAGGTCTACGAAAGAAATTGGAGTAGTAAAATATTTAATTACAAATAAAACTTAGTTTGTGCGTTGCCGTGGCCGAGGTCGATGTGGCGAGCTCGAGACACCGAAAAGGTCAGCGATGAGTCGTTGAAGGTCGGAAGAGCCGAAGCTGCGCCGAGCTGTGAAGACGCCGAAGAGGTCATCGGCACGCGCGCGGTGACGTAGCAGGTCGCCGAGACAAGCCGAAGTCGTGCCGAGCTACGGAGGAGTCGAAGAAGGCCGACGAGGTGTTGATGCAAGCTGAGACCGTGTCGAGATCGGAGCGTCGGACGAGTTCGGCGATGCACCATTGGAGGTCGGGGTAGCTGGCAATGCAACCTGAAGTCGTGTTGAGCTCGAGGTAGCTGGCGACATGACCTGGAGTCGTGTTGACCTATGGAGATACGCCGAAGAGGTCGGTGGTGTACGCATTTGATGAGCCCAGCAGGTCAGCATTGCATTGGCGACGCCGGCTGGCTGACGTCGTCTATCGTCGATCGACTGCTGTACGAGCCACTCGCCATAATCTCCAAGTATATGCATAGCTGCATGTGGTGCCGTAGTGGCCGCGCGCTGATAATACGGCAAGCATGCCGGCGGCTGCAGAACTTGTCTGATCCTGTTGGCCCGCGTGCTGCCAGGCTCCGGACGTCGTGTGGCGCCGGTCCAGCGGCGCTCCGTGTAGTCGCAACTCCTCCCGAATCCTCGTAATCATAATTTTGGAAAGCAAATACGAAAGATCGTACTGTTAGCAGTTGCCATCAATGGTGGATCGGGAACCCTTGGAAAAATAGCAGATCAAAATAGAATAGATTAAACAAAGAAACGCAATGATGACTTCCCTGTTTACGTAGCTCCTTGCAGATTGATTTTGCCCAGCTGCTCGTCGACGTGGGTCAACAGCAGAACAGGAATCCAAGGGGTCGTCGACCTGTGGAGTCTGCACGCGCCCCGAACCGTCTTTCATGCATGCGTAGATGCGCTAGGGGCACCTGAGTCATCCGTGCGTGAAGGCCAAGCGCGATTCACGCGTTGACGATGCCGCCGGGGTGTTGCACCAACGGACCCGGAGGTCGGTTTGTAGACCTATCCTCGTAGATGAATCTCGTCGGGTGGGCGGGAGGACGCGGAAAAATTTCTGGCGCGTCATCTGAAGAACAAAGACGTCGACCTCGCGATTAGATCGGAGGGTAGCGGCGAGCAGGTCGCCGTCGAGAAAATCCTCCGTGTCGTCACCGAAGATGACGCTGGGTCTGGCCACCATGCTGCACAAACGAGCTCCCGATCACCCCTACCTGGCACGCCAACTGTCAGGGGGTCGAGACCTACAGACGGATCTGCAAGGGGGCTACCCAAGCAGTTTGCAGATTAAAGGAGGGATCGAGGAACTAAGAGCGTAGATGGTTATGCACGGGATGCACACGGAAATCTCGGCGACACACGAGGAACACGACGATTTATACTGGTTCGGGCCTCCGGAGAGTAAAACCCTACGTCCAGTTTGGTAGTGGAATTATGCGAGAAAGATCTGCCCCCGAGGAGGGCGTCCCAGGCCGCTTTATATTGGCCACAAGTCGGTTTCTATCTATCCTAGTCGGTTACAACATGGAAGGCTTATCCAAACTGCCTTAAACTGTCTGGACTATCTTGACTTGCACTCCAAGCTGTCTTCATGTCCTTGGGCCCATATGTTAGGTCGGGCAGGCCCACTGACAGGTCGGCGGGTCTTCTGGTAGGTCGGGCCCGCCTGTCGGGGACGGCTGAGACCTTGGTCGGTGGGGACCCAGGGGTACCCATGTCTATCAGGTACACCATGCAAGCAAAAAATTCTGGACATGTACAACTCTGCTAATCTAGCACCTGTGAAGGTAGTCTTAACCGGAATAAAGTGAGCGACTTTAGTCAACCTATCCACTATAACCCAGATAGAATCATACTCATCTCGAGTACGAGGCAAAGCTACAATGAAATCCATACTTATCTCTTCCCACTTCCATTCAGGTACCTTCAATGGTTGAAGCAATCCTGCAGGTCTCTGATGTTCAGCCTTCACCCTCTGACAAGTGTCACAAAGAGCCACATACTCAGCAACATCTCGCTTCAACCCATACTACCAATATCGCTCCTTCAAATCCTGATACATCTTGGTACTACCAGGATGGATAGAGTAAGCAGAATCATGAGCTTCCCTCAATATGAGCTTCTTAAGATCCTTCACATCTGGCACACAAATTCGCTTTCCTCACCAAAGTGTTCCCTGCTCATCTAATCTGTAATCAGGTGCTTTTCCATCTTTCATTAATTGCTTGATTTCTTTGACCTTTTCATCATCGAGCTGTCCTTTTCGTATCTCCTGCTCTAAAGTAGGTTCCAGTTCCATAGTTACTCCCTCAAATTGAGCACTTATTCCCAAATTGAATCTCTCAAAATCCTTCATCAGCTCCTCAGGCAACTGGAACGCTAGAGCCATGTTAGCATGACTCTTCCGACTTAAGGCATCTGCAACCAGATTCACCCTACCAGGATGATAGTGGATCTCAAGATCATAATCCTTAATTAGCTCCAACCAACGACGTTGCCTCAAGTTGAGATCCTTCTGAGTGAAGATGTACTTGAGACTCTTATGATCTGTGTAAATCTGGCACTTGGTTCCCATGATGTAATGCCTCCAAATCTTTAGAGCATAAACTACTGCTGCTAACTCCAGATCATGTGTAGGATAATTCAACTCATGTTTACTCAGCTGTCAAGATGCATAGGCTATAACATGACCTTCCTGCATGAGAACACAGCCTAAGCCCTGTCGAGATGCATCACAATAGATATCAAAGCTCTGCTGCAGATCTGGCATCACTAGCACTGGGGCTGAGGTCAACCTCTTCTTTAATTCCTCAAAACTGGCTTGACAAGCAGCAGTCCACTTGAACTCCTTATCCTTCTCTAATAGTGATGTAAGAGGCTTCGCTATTTTAGAAAACCCTTCAATGAACCGACGGTAATATCCTGCAAGTCCAAGAAAACTCCTAACCTCTTTAACTGTCTGAGGTGGTTCCCACTTCAACACATCTCTAACTTTTCCTGGATCAACTGCAATACCTCCATCAGTGATAACATGACCAAGAAAAGAAACCTCATTCAGCCAGAAGTCGCACTTGCTGAACTTAGCATACAACTGATGTTCTCTAAGCTTCTGCAGCACAAGTCTCAAATGTTCCTCATGCTCCTCATTCTTGGAATATATCAGAATATCATCAATGAATACCACCACAAACTTGTCAAGATACTCCATGAATACCTTGTTCATCAGATACATAAAGTAGGCAGGTGCATTAGTCAACCCAAAAGACATGACTGTGTACTCATAAAGCCCATACCTAGTAGTAAAAGTTGTTTTAGGAATATCTGATGGTCTGATCTTCATCTGATGGTAACCAGAACGTAAATCAATCTTAGAAAATACCTTGGCTCCTCTCATCTAATCAAATAAATCTTCAATGCGAGGAAATGGATATTTATTCTTGATAGTGACATCATTAAGAGATCTGTAATCCACACACATCCTCTGAGTACCATCCTTCTTCTCAACAAAGATAACTGGTGCTCCCCAAGGTGATGAACTAGGGTGAATGAATTCTTTATCCAACAATTCCTTTAGTTGTTTCTTAAGCTCCTGTAATTCATCACTCGACATCCTATATGGTCTCTTGGAAATAGGTGCAGTACCAGGTATAAGATCAATAACAAACTCCACTTCTCGATCTGGTGGCATGCCTGGCAGGTCATCTGGGAAGACATCTGGAAATTCACAAACCACTCTAATTTCATCTAAGGGAGTAACCTTCACCTGATAATCCACGCAATGCGTTGCTGATGGTAGTGTAGACACATACTCGATCCTTTGCCCTTGTGGGCTTGTAAGAAGTATTGATCTCTTAGCACTCTGAATTACTCCATCGCATCCACCCGACCGTCCATCCCAAGGACTACATCCGCCCTCCAAATTCCAAGACGACGAGGTTAGTGGAAATTCTCTATCCATCACTTTTATATTCACTGTGGGCAAACATATTGGGCCTTGATTTCTCCCTCCGAGGAACTGACTAACATGGGTCTCCTCATAATATGCTTGGACATGTTATGGCTGGCCACATATTGAGTTGTGATAAAGGAATGTGATGCTTCAGGGTCAAACAACACTGAGGCGGGGCCTCAGTTGACAAGGAATGTTCCAAACACAACCTGATGAGCTTCCTGGGCACTTTTGGCACTCATAGTTTACTTTTCCTGGAGTTTACTTCTGCTTTCCCTTGTTCTTCTGGGGTTGAACAATCTTCTTAGGACAGTTCCTAGTGAAGTGACCAATCTCTCCACAACTCTGTAGCATTCTTTTCCCTTGGTAGTACAAGGGGCACTGGTCTCCATCAGGATGTTACTAGGTGTGATCTGGCAATCATGTTCAAAGACGAAGTCTTGAACCTCTGTCTTGATATCGGTACATCATGTTCCCTAGAGTAAAATGAAGGGTTGCACTTTTGAGTAAAATGGGGGCGAGTGTTTCTAGCAATTCTGATTTGGGATTCAAGCTTTCTTTTCTCCTTTAACAACTCATGGCGCTTGTTTTCCACTAATATTGCTTTATCCACAAGTTGTTGAAAATCAGGGAAATTATGAGCCACTAACTGATACTGAATAGGTCCATTTAGGCCTTCAAAGAAAAGATCTTGCTTCTTCCCATCGTTATCCACCTTCTCTGGCGCATAACGAGATAGTTGTATGAACTTATCTAGGTACTCACACACAGACATACCTTCCTGCTTAAGGCTAAGAAACTCCTTCTTCTTGAGCTTAATCACACTGGCTGGGATGTAGTGTGCTTTAAAGTTATCCTTGAATTCTGACCACGTGATGGTAGATGGGTCTGCATGGGCACCTGTGTAAGAATCCCACCAATCTACAGCGGATCCTTTCAATCTTCCTGAAGCATACAGGACTTTCTCTCCATCGTTACATTGAGTAATCTCTAGCACCTTCTCTACACTCCTGAGCCAATCATCAGCCTTAAGTGGATCAACAGAGTGAGAGAATGTTGGAGGCTTATGGCTCATGAATTCCCGATGCTTATCCCTTGGCGGCTGGTTCTGGTTCATTTGGTTCATCTGAGCCTGCATAGTTGCCATGTTATTGGACATGTCTTGGAAAAGCTGCATCTGTGCTGCAAGAAATTGATGCATTGCTGGATCCATCTGAGTCTGCTGGTGAATATTGCCTGAGCTATTGCTTCTCCTCTGCTGGGTTGACCAACTATTGATCTAGACCTGGTGTTCACCTTCTGAGTGTTAGGAACATGAGACTTAGATATTTGCACAAAAAGATGGCTCGGAAAGATAAGGCAAGATAGGGTCTAGTTATGGCAGATTCTGTCTTCTTCAATCAATCAAGTATAGCTCTCAGTCATGATATCCTAACATTTACAATTTTTTACCTGATTATGAAATACATAATTATGAAACCAAACCAACTGGAATCACATCAATTGGAGGTCTAGAACACGAGATATAAAATAAACAAGACGACTATGTCTGCAGTAATGACAGGTTCTGATAGCTCCACAAATTCATGTGTATATCCCTGGATACATGCCCAATACTGCTGAATTTTTGACAGAAATTAACCCATGAAATTCTGGAACTAACCCAACTGGTTTCATGTCAATCCGAATTCTGTAGCTTGAGATATGAATAAAACACTACGGCTGTGTCAGAAACCGGCGCGAACAGATTTAGTTCCAACTCAACTTGCTTGACAGATGGATAGATATGGATAAAAAATGAACATGAAAAAGAAAGATAAAGATTGATTTGGACAGAATTAAAGCCCAACTAAGCAACTTTACTACTAAAAACCGATGTCGTTGTGGTCATCACCCCACAACACACTCAATACAAAGATCCAAAACAAGCATTTATCACAAGATCAAGCATTCAAGCGCACTCCTAAACTAAGCACACATTTTAACTAACGACTGTTGCATCTAGAGATTATACAAAAGTTAAACTTAAAGCTCCTATGTCCTATAAAGAAAGATCTTTGGGTTGAAATTGACATGTCGATGGACTACTGAGAACGATTATGAATGCGGGTAAGAAACATAGGAAAAGATCAGAGGGATTAGAACAAATGCTAAAGTTTCCTTAAAGCAAGAACAAGTAAGCATAGATTGAAATGATTAGCCAAAGGCAAGGTAGATAATAAGTGAATCATCAAGGATGAGGATAAAAACAAGGATAGGCATATTAAAAGAGAATTGAAGCAAAGTATGAAGTAAGAATGGCTTCTAAAGTATTATAGTCCTTAAATCCGACCATTTTCTAACTAGGCTAACGTCCTACAGTCAACACGGCTCTAGTACCACTTTGTCACACCTGGTTTCAAAGGCAAAACCAGATGAATAAATCACATGTGCACCAGGATCAAGTTACACACATGCGACGACTTTAGTAAATACCATAGACAGTGCCAAAGCGTATATAGAGAGTATTAAACATTATTACATGACCGATACTCTTCAAATCGTACAAAGAAGCGAGTAACTAGTAGCGGAACTTCAGAAACGACTCCACAGGCAGCTGACTGATGGCACGTACACCTAGAACTCCTCAAAAACCTCCAAGTCTGAGCAGCAATCCGGATGGTGTAGATGCAATAAATAAACAAGCGTGAGCACATGCCGTACTCAGCAAGGAGAAACAATATATATAACATGCAAGGCTTTATAAAGTGGAAGGCTGGTGGGTTATAAGCCGTTAGCACTTTTAGTTTGTCAAATTTTATTAAGCATCTATTTACTAGCAAAATTGTAATTTTATACCGACCCATAATTAATGTAAAGCATCATCATCATAAATAAAGAAAGAACAATTTATTCTCAACTTCAAGTATATTAATCATGCGAGGGTCCAGGCTGCTCTTGACTGTGAGCACGGCTGTTATAACAGTTTTACACTCTGCAGAGGTTGTACACTTTCACCATAAGTCGCGTAAAAGTTTAAGAGAACTTTGGACCCAATCTTGCTGTGCAAAAGTAGGCACAATACCACACTTCCGAGGTGTGATTGCATAGGTGTAAACGGGAATGACCAAGGACACTTGCTTTCCTCACAATCCCACTGCTGCTCAGAGTCTTCAACCACTTGCTCTTCGAATTCTTCAAATGACACGTTCTCTTCGGCTGAAGACTTACGGTTACACCATGGCTGCTCGCCGGAGTTTTCGACGGAAGTTCGCCGGACTCTTAACAGATGAAGATGTTCGGTGATTTGAGGAAGCTAGGGTTATCGAAACGATAGGAAACTTGCTGCGTTGGAAAAAACATCAAGGAGATCACTGGAAAGTATATATAGGCTGAGTTTGTGTCCGAATTATTTTCCACATTTTTCCTAATTTTGAGAATTAATCTCGGATTATATAGTAATTTCAGAAAAATCCTAAAATCATATTTTAATCATGAAAAATACTCCAAAAACTCAGAAAAATTCAGGAAAATTTATGAAGATGATTTAAAACATAAAGAACCCAAATAAAATACTTGAAACTCCTGGAAAGATTTGTAGAACCATCCAAAAAATGGAATAATCTCTAGCGACATGAGAATAAATTCTCAGAAAAGCCTAAAAGACTCACAAACACATTATAAAAACTTATGCACTCAAAAACACTAGAATGCATCAGCATGTAATGAACAAAGAACTCCTATGATTCTTTAATAAATTTCAGAAAACATTTATATGCCTATAAATCACAACAAACCTTAGGAAAAACCTTAAATCCTTAAAGAGCACAAATAAATTATAAACTTTCTAATAAAGTTTAGTAAAATGCAAAACTGGAAATGTAGGGTGTTACACAGCCCTGGCAGCGAGATATAACATCATAAGTTTAAATTTATTATATAATAAAACAGCAACATTTATGTTACCAAATAAGTCTAATTGCATTTTTCTTTATATATGTTTGGAAAAAGTACATTTTTGACCATCCAACTATTGCCTCAGTTTGGTTTTGGCTATCAAACTCCAAAATCGGGTATCTTTGACCATCCAACTATCAAAACCGTTCAAATTTGGCCATCAAGTTGTTTTGATGTGTGGTTTTAAATTTTTTTATTTACAATTTAGTCTTAAGATATTAAAATGATTATTACTTTTTGTCCGTACCTCCGATTTAGATGATTCTTGCGGTCACGCGTTTAAAACGATGAGCTTATTCTTTTAAAATATTCTTTATACTATTTTATCACTATTTATTATATTATTCTTATGTTGTGTAAATACAATAATATAAGGAAAGTAAAACAAACAGTTATAAAATAATATGAATAACATTTTAAAAGATAAAGCTCGTTGTTATGAATGCATGACCACAAGAATCACTTAAAACTGAGGCAATAAAATGATTAAAATAGTCCTTGGAACTTAAAACTATTATTTTTTTTCTCGTATCTCCGATTTAAGTGACTGTTGTGGTCACGCGTTCATAATGGTGAGCTTTATCTTTTAAAATGTTGATCATAATATTTTGTAAGTGTTTCTTTTACTTTTCTTATATTGTTTTTTCTTACACAACTACATAAGAATAATATAACAAATAGTGATAAAATAATATAAATAACCATTTAAAAGATAGAGCTCACCGTTACGAACGCACGACCGCAAGAATCATCTAAATTGGAGGTACGGGCAAAAGTAATAATCATTTAAGATCTAAAGACTAAATTATTAATAAAAAATTTAAAACTGCATATGAAAACAGCCCGATGGTCAAATTTGAAAGGTTTCGATAGTTTTTTTTTACCAAAGTCAGTAGGGGAAACCCCACCTATTTTTTATATATTTTTTTATTCCAGCCTCGTTTAATTCGCTCCCATGGGGAGTCGAACACGAGGCTGGATGCTACTCGGTGCTCTAACCACTAGGCTAGAGGCCCTTTCACAAAGGTTTTGATAGTTGGATGACTAAAGATATCCGGTTTTGAAGTTCGATGGCCAAAACCAAACTGAAACAAAAGGTGGATGGTCAAAAATGTACTTTTTTCTATATATTTTAATAGTATACTTGTTTGATGTCATAAAATCTTTTGCAATCATCTCTATAATTTTGATTGACCTTAAAATATATATGATTTAACATTCCAAAAAGTTGAAATGACTAATAATTTAGAATGGAACCGAGAGGGGAGTAGTATGTTGTGTAGCATATAACGGTTGAGAATAATTTGGTTGTATAATAACTAATATATGTATAGCCATGTAGCCAAATTCCCTTACTCAAGTCGTCAGCATAAATTTTATGGTGTAATCACATATTGCAATTTGTTGTCAGTGAATAACAAGATGGAACACCTGGCTCAAGATGGAACACTTGAAAACCATAATGGTTATCTTTTGGTGCCTTATCTATCTACCCTTTGGAATAATCAGAACAGCGCCAGCAGTTTCCTTAATTCCCGTGAGCGGCTGGAACTGAAACAACAGCAGTGCTTGTGTTTTGACGCCACTAGCTAGGAAACAAATTAAACAATGGTACAACTTTTTTCCGGATAACCGCTGCAGCTAGCTTTTCTGGACAGTTGGGTGTGTTTGGCATGGCTCTGGAGCTGAACTCCAGCAATTCCAACCAATTTTCCAGCCAAAATACCTCAGCTCCAAAACTCCACGGAGCTGCCAACTTCATAGAGCTTTAGGACAAATGGGGGTAGAGTTTTGGAGCACCTCTGTAGCAGCTCCAAAATCGTCCAATATGAACCTACTCATGGAGTTGGTACCACCAGTTGCAAAAGAAAAACGATTCATTCTTTTCCCCGTGACCCCTTCGTTCGTCCCCCGCGTGAGTCCCCTTTGGCCTTCGGCCTTCGCCTCCCCTACCTTGCGCTGCGGCCTAGAGTTTGAGAGCCACTCGACTCCTGCCCCCACCGTCGTCTACCCCCACCCCTGGCCGCTGTCAACCACATCGTCCTTCTAAAACGACGAGTCCAGGACTTCCTCTTTCATTTTCCCCAACCGCGGGCATGTGCCACTCTCATTGGTCACTCTCCTATGCCTCCCTCCGGCATCGAAGCTTGCCCTTCCTGCTAGGCGTTCTCCCGCGCCTCCCTCCCGCCATCACAACCCTGTCAAGCGAGCCGTCGTTGCGCCGTCCTACACGGCTATCGCGCTCCATCAGGCTTGCTGCCGCTAGCCTGTCTTGCACGGGCCGTGGCCCCATCAAGCGTGCCGCTGCCGGCCCCGTCCTACACGCTGCCCGAACGCCGCCGAGCGCCCCATCCTACGCTGCTTCGTAAGGAAGAAGATAGGGTACAAGAGGATGACATGTGGGCCATGGGTGGGGATAAAAATGTCAATTCGTCCAAAAAAAATTTAGCTGGATTTAATTTTAACCTTTTTTTAAAAAATATTATAAAAATAACACCACCGAAACATTATTTGCACATATGACCCTTTTGGCCGCGCCGGCCCACGTGGTGCGGCAAAACAACGTTGCCGCGCCACGTTCAATGGCGTGGTAGGCCTGCCACGCTGGCCCATGGGCTCCTCTTGCTGCGGCATGTGGTGCGGCAATGTGGTTTTGCCGCGCCACTGCATGTGGCGTGACAAGAGTCCCTTCAGTTTAACTTACTCAGTTTAGATCATCTAAATAAAATAGAATTTGAACTTTAAATATTATGAAATTTGATATGCGCGATATATAAGGTGTGAACATTCCATTTTAGTAACATGTGGAAGCCCACGTGATACATATTTTGAAAATTTTAATTTCAAAGTAGGCTATGTTTTATCCCTATATCGCACTTAGGGTTCTCGTTAAATAGTTATAAACTTAAGAGCATCTTAATACAATAGCATTTAAACTTTGAATATCATGAAATTTGGCATACACACAGTAGAAGGTTTAAAGGTCTCATTTTACTAACATGTAGAAATCCAAAGTGATACATATTTTAAAAATTTTAATTTCAAAGTAGGCTATGTATTATCTCTATATCGCACTTAGGGTTCTCGTTAAATGGTTATAAATTTTAGAGCATCTTAATAAAATAGCATTTAAACTTTGAATGTCATGAAATTTGGCATACACACAGTAGAAGGTTTAAAGGTCTCATTTTACTAACATGTAGAAATCCAAGTGCTACATATTTTTAAATATATAATTTCAAAGGAAGGTATATATTATCCATCTCTCAGTACAACTTGCAAGTGTTAAATATATTTACTTTGATGTTTACTTTCTTTCAATTTAGTAATTTAATCAAGCCTAAATATTTTAAAACTCTAATATATAACACTACACCATAAGATATATTTATTTCATTTCAACTATAATCATTTCATCAATCCTTATACAATTGATCCTATTCAGTTTGAATTAACCTTTGTGTCTCTCTATTAAGGGACACAACTTAATTGATCACTGATATAAACTTAGTTTCTAACATCCATCCATTTATGCATGCACACTATAGTATACTACGATATACTTCAAAGAACACACGATTTCTAACTTATTCAAGTTTAATTCACTAGCATATCATGTACTTCATGTTCTTGTAATATATATCACGGTGAATAGCAAAATTAGATGGTGTATCGTGTGATCGAGAAGCTTCTTCGCTTAATCAAACTATGTTGCATGGATGTTTCAACTATTATTATACAATCCCAATTTATAGTGTCATACTATCATGTCATGGTTTCTAACTTCAAAGATTTCATATTATATGAAGACATAATGATAGAACAATCTACAATGTAGTCTTATTAGAGTTAATATCTAGGCTTCTTTAAATTATTAAATTGAAAAAAAAAGTCGAAGTGAATTTATTTCACACTTGCAAGCTTTCCTAAGCGAGAACGGATAATATATAGCTTCCTTTGAAATTATATATTTCAAAATATGTAGCACTTGGATTTCTACATGTTAGTAAAATGAGACCTTTAAACTTTCTACTGTGTGTATGCCAAATTGCAAGACATTCAAAGTTTAAATGCTATTTTATTAAGATGCTCTCAAGTTTATAACCATTTAACGAGAACCCTAAGTGCGATATAGGGATAATACATAGCCTACTTTGAAATTAAAATTTTTTAAATATGTATCACTTGGATTTCTACATGTTAGTAAAATGAGACCTTTAAACCTTCTACTGTGTGTATGCCAAATTTCATGACATTCAAAGTTTAAATGCTATTGTATTAAGATGTTCTTAAGTTTATAACCATTTAACGAGAACCCTAAGTGCGATATAGGGATAATACATAGTCTACTTTGAAATTAAAATTTTCAAAATATGTATCACTTGGGCTTGCACATGTTACTAAAATGGGATGTTCACACCTTATATATCGCGCATATCAAGTTTCATAATATTTAAAGTTCAAATTCTATTTTATTTAGATGATCTAAACTTAGTAAACTAAACTGAAGGGGACTCTTGTCCCGCCACATGCAGTGACACGGCAAAACCACGTTGTTGCGCCACATACACCGACGCGGCAAGAGGAGCCCATGGACCAGCGTGGCAGGCCTACCACGCCATTGCATGTGGTGCGGCAATGTTGTTTTGCCGCACCACGTGGGCCGGCGCGGCCAAAAGGGTCATATGTACAAATAATGTTTCGGTGGTGTTATTTTTAAAATATATTTTTAAAAAAGGTTAAAATTAAAAAAATCTCTAGCCAAACACACCACATTTTTACAGCTCCAACTCCACTCAAATGTAGCTCCACCTGAAGTTTTATAGTGGAGCAGCTCCACCCAGAGTTGGAGCCATCCCAAACATGATCTTACCATGCGCTGCTTCAACTTAGACTTGGCGACTCGAGACTCGCAGATGCTTTGCAATGCAGTTAACAACGGTGGATTAATCTAATGGAATAAAAACATGCCAGCAGATGGATGATGCGCAAATGGAAACAGACTATTCGAGCACTAAGTAGCGATAGATGCGCAGCAAGTTGTGGTAGGTATCTGATAACGACATCCAGGATCACGCTTGCTTCCTCCAAATGAGAATTTTTTTTTTCGAAAGATGAGAAATTATTTGTCCTGAAGCAATCGCATATCTCTGATAGATAAACATCGATGCATCAACTAGCACGGGTCCACGTGCGTGGAAAGATAGACTTGGCAGGTTCACAAGCGAGAGAATGGCCGACGCTGGATCAGAAACCATGGGCGACGCCGAGTATTTGCTTTTCCGACTCCGAGTAACGATTGAGACTGCTGCTGCTGATCTTTTTCCGGGACATGCATGCATCCATATTCCATGCATGTACGTGGTCGAGGAATGCTAACCACGACAGGCATGATCACCCATCTTCATCTTGGCATGATTAGGCATTCGTCGTCACCCCTTGAACGGCACTACTAGAAAAATGGTCATTTGTACCGGGTGGGAACCCTCATTTGTACCGGGTATCCCACCCGGTACAAATCCACCGGTACAAATGAGAAACCACATTTGTACCGGGGTATCCCACCCGGTACAAATATGAACATTTGTACCGGGGGAGATGCGCCCCGGTACAAATGTCATTTGCCCCGTACGCCCTCTCCTCTCTGTTTTCTTTTCTTTCTCTAATTAATCTCATCTCATTTCATCTCCACACAACACAAATCACAAGATTCATCTCATCTCATCTCATTCACAACACAAGTCACAACACAAAATTCATCACAAGATATACAACACTAATTCATCACGATTCACAGCACCATTCACCATTCACATAATAAAAAGAAGATTCAGCTGCCTTCCGCCCTGCCTCGCGCCGCCGGCCTCGACCTCGGCGCCGCCCGGCCGGCCTCCGCCGCTGGCGCGCCGCCGCCTCGCGGCCGCCGACCTGGCCGGCGCCGCGCCTCCGCGCCCGGCCGCCGCGGCCTCCGGCGTCGCGCGCTGCCCCGGCCGCCCGCCTCCGCCGCTGCCTCGGCCTGCCAAGGCCGACGGCCCCGCGCCCGCCCTGCAGATGAGGAGGAGAAAGAGATAGAGATGAGAAAGATGTGGATGAAAAGATAGAGATAAGAGAAGAGAGAGAGAGACGGATATAAAGAAGAGGTAGCCAGGGATTTCGAGGGAGACCGCCGCTTGTACCGGCTTCTCTCTGGACAAATGTAGTTACATTTGTACCGGGTTGGGGTTAGCCCCGGTATAAATGTGATATCGTCACATTTGTACCGGTGGGATACACCCAATGTGACTCATTTGTACCGGAGGTAACCCCCACCCGGTACAAATGATTCCTCATGGGAGCGCGTTGGCCCTCCCCCTTCCCACCGGTATAATGACCTCATTTGTACCGGTGCCAACGAACCGGTACAAATGAGGATTTAGGCCAGGGATAAATAACTCATTCTCTAGTAGACATGCAAAGCTACCTAGCCATTTTTTAAAAAATATAATGGAAAGAGAGTTTTCCAGCTTCATCCTTCTTCAAACAAGAGAGTCTGTCCAATCGGATGGCACGTACGCAGATTATCCTCTTCGTCCCTTAATCTCTGCGTGGCCGCGACGGCGGCCATGGGTTGATCGATTTGCTTTGTGTTTCAATGGTGGCTGCGACCACAGAGTAATAAGTGGCAAGTGTACCATGACACGCAGCGTCAAATAAGATGGGCTAAATTAGACCACATCACATCTACTACTACAACATACACGTGACGGATGATCATATAAGAAAGTATATCACCATGCATGGACTACTTGCACAAAAGGGATATATAAAGGGCCGTGGTAATCGTAGTAAGGACTCCACTCCACTCATCACATTCATATCCAACAACAAACTACATACTAGCATGAAGAAGTCCATGGCCGGGACGCTGATCTTGCTGCTAGCTGCCCTCGCCCTCGCCGGCGCGGTGGTCGCGGAAGCCGCGGAGTGCGGCAACGAAGCCGGCGGGATGCTGTGCCCGAGCAACCAGTGCTGCAGCAGCTCGGGGTCCTGCGGGCTCGGCCGGCAGCACTGCGGCGACGGGTGCCAGAGCGGGGCGTGCTACCCGAACAAGAGGTGCGGCGCCGCGGCAGGGGGCGCCACCTGCGACGCCAACCAGTGCTGCAGCTCGTTGGGCTACTGCGGCTTCGGCGTCTACTACTGCGGCGACGGGTGCCAGAGCGGGGCCTGCCGCGCCGACACCAAGTGCGGCGGCGGCAACGTGTGCGGCGACAACCTGTGCTGCAGCAGCTGGGGGTACTGCGGGCTTGGCCCCGAGTTCTGTGGCGCCGGATGCCAGACCGGCGCTTGCTACGACATGTCGTCGTTCTCTTCTCGCGCTGGACAAGCGGCGCGCCTGGCAGAAGCAGACATCCTCCTGTCCTGAGCGCAACTCCGACCAGTGATGATATACATATATATTTATATATTACACACATCACCTATAAATAAGGTCTCGATCAGGGATGATAGCTGATGCCTGATCAATCATCGTCGATCGACGTACAACGTGCAAGTTAAAATGCATGGTTTGATAAGTTCCTACTACCTACTGTGCGTATATCTATTAAGTGATGATGAAAGGGGAGAAAGACTGCACGAAGCTCTCAACCATGCTGGTGGTTTCCTAAACGAGAGCTTGTTTGATGCAGAGAGGATCATATTCTAGATCTCTCAGATCTCGATCGTGAAGAAAAATTTAATAAAGCCAAGACACAAAAAACAGGCAATCTTCCCAAGAAGCCAAAAACCCCTTCAAAGCTTATTATAAAATGAAAGGGGTATTCTGGAATAGCAGAGGTCTTGCCGACTTGGCTAAACACAGATATTTGGCTGAACTAGTTAGAGAAGAGCAGATTAATTTTATTGCTCTCTCTGAAACTGGTCATGAGTCCTTTCCTGATCATGTCCTCAAAAATTTTTGTGCTGGACGTGATTTTCTTTGGCACGCTATGGCTCCCCATGGCAGATCAGGTGGGATCTTACTGGGGGTCGATCTTAGTGTGTTTGATATTGGTGCTATCGATGAGGGGGATTTTTATGTAAAATTCACCCTTAGATACAAGTCTACCGACTTCAAGTTTGTCCTTTATTCTATTTATGGACCGGCACAATCACAACACAAGGCCGCGTTTCTTGCTGAACTCGCTAATACCTGCTCAAAGGAGAACCTTCCTTTTCTTGTTGGCGGGGATTTTAATATTATGCG
Source organism: Cenchrus purpureus (assembly GCA_022644695.1). Classification (NCBI taxonomy): domain Eukaryota; kingdom Viridiplantae; phylum Streptophyta; class Magnoliopsida; order Poales; family Poaceae; genus Cenchrus; species Cenchrus purpureus. The sequence goes on from CP053454.1 coordinate 59,623,751, forward strand.
AAAACCTGAGGACAAAAGCTGTGGAGTTTTTGATACTAAATGGCCCTCCCTTTTTAATGCTGTCATTGAGTCCCTTGATCTTAGGGAAATTGTCATGACAGTCGCTTTTACTTGGGTGCGGGGATAATCCGACTTATGAGAAGTTGGATAGAGTTTTAGCTAGTACGGAGTGGGAGTTAAATTTCCCCCTGGCCAAAGTCGAAGCTAGAGACCGGAACATTTCAGATCATACTCCACTAGTTGTGTCCACAGGTGCTTCCACTCATCAGTCCGGATCCAGACCCTTTCGATTTGAGAGGGGATGGCTCCTAAAGGAGGGTTTTTACGACATGGTTGCAAATATTTGGCGATCAGAAAACTCTGGATCTTCTCCCCTTCAGAGGTGGCAGTCCAAGATCCGTAGACTTAGGCAGCATCTTAGAGGCTGGGCGTCAAATTTGGTCGGCTCCTATAAAAAGGAGAAAACTACTCTTTTGGCCCTACTGCAGGATCTTGATAAAAAAGCTGAATTTGATAGGCTTTCTGATCATGAAATCGATTTCAAGCACTATCTTAAAGAGCGGCTCGTTTCGCTTTTGAGGGAGGAAGAGATTAAGTGGTATGAAAGAGCTAAGGTCAAAACCCTCTTGGAAGGAGACGCTAATACAAGGTTCTTTCACGTTGTTGCCAATGGCAAACACCGTAAGCAGCTTATTTATAGGCTCGAGGATGACAATGGTGTTGCTGTTAGTTCTGACCGTCTTAAATGCCACATCACAATTATTACAAAATCTGTTCGGGTTCCCAGAGCAGACGGATATCACCTTGATGGAGGATCAGATTCATGATATTCCACAAGTATCCGATGAGGAAAATGAGATCCTCATTGCGGATTTCACTGAAAATGAGGTGAGAGAGGCGGTTTTCCAAATGGAGCATAACAAGTCTCCTGGACCGGATGGCTTCCCAAATTGAATTCTATCAGTGTTCGGGGTGATTAAAGATGACCTTATGGCTATGTTCCATGATTTCCATAAGGACAGGTCTTGACCTTTTAGCCTCAACTTTGGGATCATTACCTTAATTCCAAAAATTGAGAATGCCACTAAGATTCAGCAATATAGACCGATTTGTGTCCTCAACGTTAGTTTCAAGATTTTTACTAAAGTTGGAACTAACAGGCTGAATAAAGTAGCAAGGACGGTGGTGAGCCCAACACAATCTGCCTTCATGCCTGGTAGTAATATCATGGAAGGTGTTGTTATACTACACGAGACCATCCATGAGCTTCATACCAAAAAATCTAATGGAGTCATTTTTAAGATTGACTTTGAAAAGGCCTATGATAAGGTTAAGTGGTCTTTTCTCCAGCAGACTTTACGCATGAAAGGTTTCTCACCTAAATGGTGTAGATGGATCCACAACATGGTTTCGGGAGGGAGTGTGGGAATCAAAGTTAATGATGACATTGGACCATACTTCCAAACGAAACGGGGGCTCAGACAAGGGGATCCTATGTCTCCTATCTTATTTAACATCGTCACGACATGCTAGCCTGCTCATTAATAGAGCCAAAACAGGATGGGCGATTAGAGGGTGATTCCACATCTAGTTGATAATGGTTTGTCTATCTTGTCTGTTGACGACACCATAATCTTTCTAGACCATGACCTTGAGCAAGCTAAAAATCTAAAGCTTCTTTTATGTGCTTTTGAGCAGCTTTCGGGTCTGAAGATTAACTTTCACAAGAGTGAAGTCTTCTGTTATGGGGCGGCCAGAGAGATGGAAGCTTCATATACTTCTCTCTTTGGTTGTAATTCGGGAGCTTACCCTTTCAGATATTTAGGTATTCCGATGCACCATAGGCAACTCCTAAATTCCGAATGGAGTAAAGTCGAAGAGCGCTTTCAGCAAAAGCTCTCGTATTGGAAAGCAAAATATCTATCCTATGGGGGGAGGTTGGTTCTGCTGAATTCAGTGTTAAGTAGCCTACCCATGTTCATGATGTCCTTCTTGAAGTTCCTAAGGAGTTCTTAAAACCCGGATCATTTCGGATCCAGATTTTTTGGCAAGGCTCGCTATTAAACATAAGTATAGGCTTGCCAAATGGGACATCTTGTGTCGCCCAAAGATCAGGTGGCCTTGGGATTTTGAACTTACAGACTACAAAACAAGTGCCTTGGCTAAGTGGTTAGTGAACCTTTTGAACACTGAAGGGACCTGGCAATCTTTGCTAAGGAACAAGTATTTGAGAACCAAAACCCTCACGCAAGTATCATCAAAACCCAATGACTCTCACTTTTGGAGAGGACTCATGCGTATTAAAGATGAGGTCTTGTCTAACGGTTCTTTTGTTATTAAAGATGGAACCAACACGAGATTTTGGGATGATACGTGGATAGGTGATAAGCCGCTAAAGGATACATACCCATCCTTATACCATATTGCGCGGGATAAGCATGTCACGGTTTCTAAGATTTTGTCCTCTAGGCCCCTTAACATTTCGTTCAGGCGGTCCTTGGTGGGTAACAACCTGATCCTTTGGCTCCACCTAGTAAATCGGGTCTCTAATGTTGTTCTGGTGGATGATAAAGACTATTTTAAATGGAGACTGACAAAAAGTGGTTTTTTCACTGTTCGGTCACTGTATCTACATGACATAGATACTCATCCACCTTTTCAGCATAGGAAGATCTGGAAGTGGAAAATACCTCTAAAAATCAAAATTTTCCTTTGGTTTCTTCAGAAGGGGGTCGTTTTGACAAAAGATAACCTTGCTAAAAAAATTGGAAAGGGAGCCAGGAATGTGTCTGTTGTAATTCTAATGAGACCATTCAAAGACTGCTTTTAGATTGCCCTTCCGCAAAAATGATTTGGAGGATTATTTTCTATGCTACTAATTTGTCCCAGCCTAGATCTATTAGTCATATGTTTGGTACGTGGCTTAATAATCAACATAAATTCTATAAGCCCCTCGATCCGGGTTGGTGTCGCTGCCATTTTTGGGCTATTTAGAAATGCCTAAATGATATTATTTTTAAAAAGGTGAAGTTTAATTCGCTTTTGCAGGTTATTTTCAGGGGAGCTTACCGGCTACGCTTTTGGGCCCAGCTGCAGCATAAGGAGCAGGCTAAGGATACCCTCATCACCATGAGCAGAAATTTAGAAGTCGTTGCTCTTCAGATTGCTAATAGCAGATGGAACAATATTTATTGTTTACCTTAGTCGGGGCTTGTTGCCCGTTTTTTTCACCCTTTTGTGGACGGTTCCTTCAAACTCTGTAATAATGGGCTGTGTACATCTTCAGATGTAGAGGCCGGATTTAATTATCCAATTTCTAAAAACCTACTGTGCGTATTTCTTCTTGTGCTTTTGAGTGAAATATATAAAGTCCTGCTTGTGTTTTTTAAGGAATAACATCATAATATTAGCTAGTCGCATCGCAGTCCACTTGTTGCGTTGTTCTTGTTATGCTTAGCTCGCCTATTCGCTGCATCGTATAGTTATTTTCCTTTGTTTCTTAATAATGCGTTTAGTTGGGTGCTCGGCGGCTTCTTTCCTCAAGGCTTCAATCGCTTGCGCTGATGCATGTGATTGCATAGGGACGCTACGAGGTCTTTACAAAGATTCCCTAATGTGTAGCAACTCACTAAGTTTCGTGATCGCGGGTATAAAGCTCCTTAGCGGATACCGTATCTTAGCAAAGCCCAACTCCTCGCCAGAGTAGGTCTATACCAAAAAGGTTTTGACATGGAAGGAAAAAAACATATAAGATGCTACCCGAAGTAAGTTTTGGGTTTTAAGTAGGAATCACGAGGATAAATGCTTTCATTTATGCAAAATTTAAGAATTAGAAACATGTTTTTCTCACCATGTATGTAGATGGCATCCTACTCTCTAGTAGTGATGTTAGTCTGCTATTGCAGACGAAGAAGTTATTGTCCTCATAGTTTGCAAGTTTACATATCTCAGTGAAGCATCATTCGTTCAAGGAATTGAAGTTCACTGATATATAAGTAAAGGGTATTAAGATTATCGCAAAGAGCATACTTAGAAAAGAATTATAAAGAAACATAGTACGCATCCGAGTCAGCCTATGCCTGTTCATATGAAGTCAGGGGTAATAGTTTTGTAATTTTAGTATTCCAGGAACCAATATAAGATCAATCGAATGAAAGTGGCTCCATGTGCTTCAGTTGTTGGAAGCAGAATCAATGCTGAAGAAAGAGTTTACTCTGACATAGCTCGATCAGGATCTTTTTGGCAGAAGTCCAATCCAGCTATAGATCACTGGAATGGAGTTAAAGAAAGACTTTGCAATCTAGCAAAGTGTTGTAAGCCTCATGCTAAGTAAGAAAGAAACACGTACTCTCAAAAGGTTGCGAGTAAAAGTAAGTGTGCAAGAAGCAGGTACTCACAAAAGGTTGTGAATAAAAAGAACTAAAGTTTTGACGAGATGTTTCGTGAAGCTCACAGTAGTAGCTAACACTCGAGCTTGGAGTTTTATTGTGAAAAATCTCCAAAGCAAAATAGTTTTGATATCATGGGTTATGTATACCCAAAGTTTAGCATGATATGAGGCTACAGAACAGGCTAAATGGTTCAAGAAACCTTTACCCGGAGTTGATAATGGTAGACAACAACAATATACCATTCAAGTATTTCTCTCCAAGGGCAACATGTCAAGTGTACTGCCAAACACATTGAAAATGAGTTATATGTTGCAAAAGGAGAAAATCGAATCATTTTTGAAAGTATAGAGCATACGGTAACAAGTGAGTACTTGGGATCCGCTTACCAAAGGTTTACCGCCCAGTGTGTTGAGAGAACACTCAGTCGACATGGTTTTATGGTAGAGCTTATGATTTCTAGATTACTAAGGGCCCAAGTTAAGATCATTTCAAAATGGATAAGTGTATTGTGGCTAATTAATCTGATTGTGATTACGATTATGATGACCCATGCTCGGTATGCTTATTTGTGATGAAGTGGATACCAAGCAAAGTGCTAAAGGTTAAGAAACATAAGGTGAGATCAAGGGGGAGAATGTTAGTATTGATCTCCCCCAGTTGGCCCAAAGGGTGGGCCAATTGGGCCCTTGACTCGGCTCCCTGATTGGGGGAGCCCAACCCACTGGGGTTGTGGGCCCCTGTCACGCAGCACCATATAAGGGAGGTGGGGACCACGAGGAACAGTAACATTGTGAGAGTCAGTGCCCACTCACCCCACCGGCCATGCCCACCGATCGGGGAGCGTGGCGGGAAGCCGCCGCGCCGCTGGTCGCCACTGTGCTTCTCCGATGGTCACCACTGCACTACACGGCGACAATAGACTCCATCTGCATCGACGAGTTCATCCCATACTTCCCAATGCCCACGGTGATTCTCTCTCTCCCTCTCAAGTTTCTCCCGGTTATCACCAGATCGCCATGTTTTACACCAACTACTAAAGAGTATACCCACCGATCTGCACCTAGTTGATCCGCAAGAATTAACATCCAAGACTCAATTTTAAAGCGATGACACATGCACTTTGCAACCCTAGCTGTTCACAGATCCAGCGCCAATTTGTTTTGGGAAAGAAGGGGTTGCTTCCTCATATCCGGGTGGGAGGGTGCGATTTTAGGTTGGTGAGCAACAACCACCTCACCCCGCGCCGATCAGACTAAATCTGAGGAACTGGCTGTGGAAATGAAGTAATTTTGCCAAGGATTGACGGCTCTGCGTACCAATTGTCAGGAAGCGAACAAGTGGAAGAAGTAAACAACAACAATCTGAGAAAAGATGCAAAGGAAAAACAGAGGGAACGGGAGGGACTGGAAGAGCTTAGCTGCCAAAGCAATTCGATTCAGTTACAGACTCGTCGACACTCGACAGCACCGCGAGGGAGACGACGAGGACAGCCTCTACTCTACCAGCTACTAGGGTTCAACCCGTTCTTACTCCATACCCAGTTACAGCCAAGACCGAGGCCTTTGACAGGAGGCCGGTCAAGACAGAGTTACAGCAGTAAAGGTAAAAGTGAAAGATAAAACGACAGCAGCCGTTGAAGTGAAGATGGACGGCATCCACGTAGTCGGCGAACCGTTAGTTCCTTCCTCGGCTTACTCTGCTTGGCTACTCTGCTTTGCTACTGACGAACTGAAGACGCTTGAATGGAATATGGTTGTGCTCTGCCTGACACACATGGCTACGGGAGGCGCCTCCGCTGCCTGATTCGATCGCGCCTCTGTGCCCATGGAGGGAGGCAGGGAGCAGCGGACGTGGCAGATGAAAACCTGTTCTTGTTTTGTTTAGCTGGGCCGGTCCAACGAGGGCGCGAGGAACATCGAGCCTGTCAGGCCCAAAGCAGAGTGCTCTGCATCACTGAGGTCGTCAAGTGCACGAAGAGTGCTCTGCACGAGAGCCACCATTTGCTCATGGGAATCCAAAGTGCTTAATCATTTGATTGGGACTCGTCACTCGCAAGTCCTGAGAGGATAACAAAACAAGCATGCGTCAAAGAAAAGCAACTTCAGATGGAGGATAGGTGAAGTCTTAACATGCTTGAATTCATCACCATGCGTATTGTATAACCGTGAAATGTGGGTAGTAACAATGTTGCAAAGGGCTACAGCCTACAGCCGATGCAATCTGAGCATGTGAGCAAGTCTTAACATGCTTGACTTCATCACCATGCGTATTGTATACTGTATCTGACAACATAGAGCAGAATGCATGTGGATGGATGTGGAGCATGCATAGAGATCGACTATGATATGATATTTGAGAACCCAGTAATTTGCACTAGTATAGTATTTGCAAATGGCGATACGAGATTAAAAGGAATGAATATAAAGTCATATGTAAAAGATTTGATGTATTACAACAATGTCATTTTGCATATTTTCAATCGTACCCTATACTACTCAAGCAGTCATACTACCTATGTATACTACTCATACACCACGTGGCTGCTACTACAGAGTCTGCCACAACTGGATTCACCACTTGCTCTGCCACCCGTGCCTCAGCAGTCGTTTCCTCAAGAATGCTTCTTCTCTATATATTCTGCAAAACTCTTTTCAAGAATGCATACCGTTTTCTGAATTTCCTTTTTAATCTCAGGATTGTCCCTGTTCCACTCTGCTGGCCCCTCTGCTTCCGTCAGCTGTAGAAGTCTTTGATCACGGGTGCGTCCCACCCTTTCTTCAATATCCCTTCTCCAATTCCTCTCGAATGATCTCGTATAGTCCTTGCGTTCAAATTCAAGAGCCGCAAACCGATCTCGAATTTTGCCTTCAGTCACAGCGTTGTTCTTCTCCCGCTCAGCTCGCCTCTCTACTGCCGTCAGTAGTCGATGCCTTTGTTCGCAAATGAGTTCCGCCTTTTCTTTAATTTCTCTTTCCATGTTCTTTGTTTCCTTTTGCCGTTCTTCAAATGCCTTTTGAGCAATTGCATCAACGTCGCATATCCATTTTGCGCCCCTTGCAAATGAAACCTCTTCCCTGTCATTGACCCAAATGCTTACCCTTTCTGCGGCTTCTTGTCTCACGGCATCAATCGTCGCTCTGATGCCGGGACCGTCGCTTGTATAGTACTCGGAGCATCGGAAGACGACTTCCTCAAGACTGTCGAGATTCTTGATTCCCATGGAGCAGTCTTGACTTGTTGCTGGGCCACTGTAGAACTTGAACTGGAGATGCTTCAGCTTGGGCATCGCTCCGGGCTTGAAGGTGACTACCCGGGGCAGACGGCAATCGACGTAGAACGTCTCTAGCTTCCAGAACCCTCCACGGGTGATGGCAACGGGCGCCCGTGGGAGGACCTCCAACCTTAGTTGGAGAGCCTGCAGGTTGGGCATCTGCGTCTTGAGAAACTCGAGGTCTTGGTGCACAAGTTTGCAGAGCCTGATATCTATGGAGCAGACATTGCGCAAGTCTTGTTTGACCCACTGCGGTACCTTCATGTATCTCCCGTCAACTCTTAGCAGTGGAACTTGTAGAGGTTCCTCACACCTCGCGTTGAAAGGATCAAAGAACACGATGGATAGGGCCCCCCTGCAATTTGTTCCAGAGGAGGAGACAACACTGCCGCCGTCTGGGCTAACAGCCAGCTGCGGCAGCTTCACCATTTTTCCATTGAGCCGACCTACAAGCACATTCATCGAGCTTTGACCTTCCCAGGGTAGCTTTCTAACCTTGGTGCATCTCATGTCCAGAGCCCTCAGATGCTTCAGTTTCCTGATTTCCATAGGCAGCTCTCTCACCTTGGTACTTCTTACATTCAGAGTCTTCAAAGATTGCAATTTCTCGATCAACGTAGTAGACAGCTCCGTGACCTTTGTGCAACTTATATCCAGAGAATCCAAGTGCGGCAGTTTTCCAATTTCCGTCGGTAGTTCACTGATTTGTGTACATGCCACGTGCAGTGTCTCCAGATTCTGCAGCCTCCCAATCTCCCGTGGGAGCTCTGTGATTCGATCGCAGGCTTTGAGATCAAGATACTTGAGCCAGATGAGCCCACATATATCCACCAGATGACCATTCCCTAGATGACTGTTGGTATGTATGTGTAGCACTCGTAGCTTTTCGTACGAGGGGATACCATCCACCAAGCATTGATAACAAGAAAGAACAAGGGAGCGAGCATGAGACAGCTTAACCTCAGGATAGGGACCCGGGTTGCTGAGAGAAAAACGACGGATCTGTTTGGCAGGCCAAGCAGACTTGCTGCCGGGCCCGTCATAAGAGTGTCCGCCGATCAGATGCCCCAGCAGCATAAAATTATCTTCCTTTGCTTTGCAAACGAGGAAGGCTCCGATGATGGGGTCAACTACTGTGGACGTCCACTTGTCCCGCTGCAACAGACCCCTGGAGACAAGCTCGTCAAAGTAAGCTTGTGCTACTTCAACTTGCGAAACGAATCCTTCAGCGATACATTTTCTCACCAGGCATCCCCTGTCAATGCCATGCTGCAGTGGGTGTACAGTACAGTACAGCAAGCAGGTCTTCAGCTGAAGGGGAAGATCGTCGAAACCAAGGCATAGACTCTGGACCAGTGGTTTCAAGGACGGAGTACTCAGAAACCCATCACCCAGAATGTGGCTTGCCCATGTATCCCATTCCCCATCACCACCACCTTGCTGCCAATCTGCCCATGCTGATGACAAACAAATTACTGCTAGCGGACAAAGCCAAAATGGTGGCTCGCCACACACTTCCGCAATGTTTGTGGACAGCCCCCTCGCTTTGGTTCCCTCATCAACAGATTTGCTCATCAGTCTCATGGCTGATAGTCTTGCAGCGTCCTTAGGACGAAAATACGGTCTGTACACAGCTGCACCTTGTTCAGTTCGACATTTCTCAGTTATTTGGGAGAGCTTTACGGATGACTTCCCATTCTGCCCAGTGCCAAATGTCATCAATTATGACCAGGTAGCTACAAAAAAAAAGACGAAAGAAACTTTAGAGCATGTACCCCACGGCGGAGATCGTCTTCAAGAACCTCGAATTTATCATTATATAAAGATAACTCATACAACTCACAAACAAAGGGTCCATCTTTGAGCTGTTTAATGCTTTGCATGTAGCTACGATCAATTACAAACTAATTTGTGTATACCATTGTTGTGTGGCTATTTGATAGAATATTATTAAGCATGAACAAGAGAACAATGCAACTGACAGAACGATGTACTGAACCATTTTATAGAACAAATGAACTGATCAGTTCAGATGCCGATGCAATTGACGATCTGTTCACATTCACATGCCAAAAAAATAGTGAACCACTATTGCAGCATTACGCACTGATCATTCACATTCACATGCACATGCAAAAAAAAAAAGTGGGCCATCTTACTATTACTAATCAGTATATCCGGGGACAGATCTGGCGGTGGGGCGGGTGGGGCTCAAGCCCCTCCTACGTCTGTCACTGAGTATATCATAAATAAAGATTTAAACAACAAATATATATGAAAGTTAAAGATCCCTCTAAGAATAAAGATCTTCCTTTTTACATTTTCAAATTTTTGGATTTCGGGATGTGATAAGAAGAAGCAATTAACAATGATTTATCATAGTTTCAAATTTCTGAAATTTTATTTTCTTTTCAAGTAATTTATTAGTATAGGATAAATAATTAGTTGTTTTTACTAATTATTTGTTGTAAAACTATGGTTCAAATTTCTTAATTTTTGGAGATCATTTGATCGAGTATTTAATTTTTCCCTCTTGCTTACGAAGGCTATTTCTGAAACTCCAGCGATAAGTTATGGAGTCTCCATAAGTTGTGGAGTTTTCGGAACTTAACTGCGGAGTCTCCGTAAGTTGTGGAGTTTTCGGACCTAGGGTGAAAACTCCATAAGTTGCGGAGTTTCCTAAGATTGTTTGCGGAGTCTCTAGACTTTTTGAGTTCAGTTTGCTTCCGTTTTGTCCCTAATATTTCTTGGTGTTTCTCCTAGGTGCAATAAGTTCCCAAATTGACATGTGGGCTTGGTAATACCTGTGGAGAGGTTCATTTGGTGATTTAAAGGCATAGGATTTGTTCTCAACAGAGAATTTTTAAAGACTCCCATTCATCCCCCGCCCCGTGATCGGTTATTCGGTCCTTCACATTGCTTCACCAACATTCACCACCTGCAATGCACAGCGACGACGGGATCCATCTAAACCGAAGGGATGACATCTTTTACCTCCACACACCCAATGGTTGGCCTCTCTCTCACTCCCGCTCTCTCTCCATGCATTATTCTCTCATATGCAAACCATGATGTTTATACCGAGTTAATGCAAAGAACCCACTGATCTACACCAACAAGATCGTGAGAGTTTAACATCCCTAGCGTAGATCGAGTTTGGAGAAGAAAAAAGAAGAAAGAAAAGATTTAAAGAAATGAATTACAGAATCAAATCAAATCAAATCCATGAAACGGAGTTCTGAGAAACCCTATCCCTAAACCCTATTAAGAGACGGATGGCAAGGGAGACGAAACTACCTTGACCTACATGGGTATCTCTGCCACTGTCACCACTGTAATCGTGCGGAAGGAGACCTGCCATCGGATGGGAGAAAAAGTCCTAGGCTACTTGCCCGCCGGTGCCCACGCACCACATGCGCAAGCTCATGGCACTGTTGCAAGACTGCTCAACAGCGGCGAGCTCACCCCTGGACGAGAGCATGTGCACCGACGAGGGGGGCTGTGGTGGCACCACCGCCCTCCTACTGTTGCTCCTATGCTCGTCCATGTGCTTATTTTTTTGCTGCAGGCGCAAAGGAAACATAGGGGCAGGTAGAAAGGAACGAGGAGGAGGGGGCGGTCGGGACTAGCTCTGGTGGCACCATCTCCTCGCCACTGCCCGTAACCAACGGAATAGCTAGTAGCCGCCGCTCACCCAATTGTCGCGAGATGAAGCGAGGAAGGTGGGAGGAAATGCAACTATGATGGATGGCCTTGAGCGGCCGGGCTGCCTTTCCGCTTGCTGGGCTAGTTTCATGGCCCAAAGGTCGGTAGTTGGGCCCCGTGCCAACAGCGGAACAAAGAATTTTTAGTAGGGGGGGGGTCTATTATAGTATACTTTATCACTAATTTTTTATTGCTTATAATTGCACTTATTATTATAACAACCCATAAAGATCAAAATAGAGAAAAAGTATGTGCAATTGGAAGTTTCATTGATCATATTTTAGATGGGGGAAATGATTCATATATGGCACATTTGCATTGTATATAAGACTTTATAGTATACTCCTACAAGCCATCTACTAAAGTATTGCAATTAAATTTGTAATCTCTTTCTTCTTGCAAAGTAGTATCAAATATCTTTCTTTTTTGTTTAGCCTTATTTTCCTTACAAAATTATACAACAAAATACACTGCATGACATTAGTAGCTACTAAATATTGTATGTCTATTAATGGGCTAATGGCCTGTGTATGCATGAAGCATATGCATGTGCCTTGCCAAATGCCTGCATGGTGTTTCTGCTACTACTATGATGTTTTTAATCTCTCCTCAAGTTTGAACCAATGGGATAATTTGTTTAGAGAGTAGCTGAGTACATAGAAATGCTTCTGATCAAGTATTACCTTCAAGTTACTGTTGCTATGAAGATAGAATAATATTCTAATTAAATTGGAACCAATAGGAAAAATTAAATTAGGAAATTCAGATGAGTTTTTCTGTGTGGGCAAAAGCCACAATTAAATTTAAGGCTCAAAAAAGCTTCCGCTCTGTTAAGTTTAAGAAACTTTGAGTTTTGCCATTATTTTGCCAACTTAAGTATCAAGATGAGTGTTAGTTTGTTCTTCTATAGTAAACTTTTTCTAGAAGAGCTTTTTATTCTTCAAGTTACTTATGTTGTTGTCATTTTCTTACAAAAGTTGATAATAGCAATATTATAATTTTTTTTATTTTAGTCATGAGCATCATGCATTACTTGTATTCTGCACAGCGGTGATATAGAATTTAACGTACAAAGATATTGTATGTCTTAATTTTGACCAAAGTTAAATTGAAGCATACAGTTCTTCTGAGTAGAGAGAAACTGGCAGCGAAGAGTTGATTTAGATCAACACTAGAAATAAAGATTTGAGATTACTCAGTTGCACTACTGAGCTTAGGGAAGAAGAAATGTTGCATAGTTATGAGTGAACACACTTGCTCAAAAAATGAGTTTAGTTTTTCTCTCTCTAAACTTGCTTTTTTAGTTTGTTAACTTTTCTGATAAAATTGAACCAACGGGGAGATTTAATCAGAAAAGGAAGTATAGATGCATCTTTTAGTCATTGTGACTAAGGTTTTAGCCTGGTAAATAGTATATAAATTCTTCAATCGTTAAGATAATCTTTCAAATGAGTCAGGCGCATGTTCGATTTGACCAACGTTGAATTAAATACATGTGTTAGCAAAGTGTTCGGATTTATTTATGAATTTAAAGTCTTGAATGTTAGCGATTTATGTGCTGCTTGATTATCACACAATGAGGAGAAGTGGGGGAGGTTTTAAGGCTTGAGAGCTAGGAAGGATTTTTTACATTTCATTTAAAGTATCATACCGAACGATGAGAGAAGTTTTGGCACTTTTGCCATTCATATCCTACATGGAATGCAAGATTTGTGACGATTCATGTGCTGCTTGAGTATCACACAACAGGGAAAAGTGTGGGGGCTTTAGGCTATCCTGGCAATTATACATGCACTTCTATGGTGTCGTATTAGGTTGAGACCATAATAGATAAGGCGAGCAATCCCAAATCACACCATATTGCTCAATATTATGAACGTGTAAAGTCAACTAACTGACTTTTGACAAACGTATGTGGGCACTCTTATTGTGGAGCTCACTGCAGTGTAATCGAGAAGTGGTGGATAGAAGATTTTGAATGTGCAATATGGCACCTATGATGAAGTCATTCTACATGGATTGAAATATCTTGGTAGAGGACCCAGCTAGGCAACTAATGCCATTGTAGGTAGAAAATCCAGCTAGGCAACTGATGCCATTGTTTGTAGAGGACCTACAATACACCAACGGTCAAGCAAAGAGCAAATCACACTAGTTCATGAAGACAACCATCATCATGCAAACACAGAATCGCACTAGTCAACACACAATAAAGGAACAATGTAAAACATTGTAAATATGGAACATTGTTAGTACAGTTAAAAGGGGTCATCCTAAGCATGGACATAGATTCTCCGGTCACCGAGGTTTGACTTCAAGCGATGAACTGGTAGCTCCATTTTTTTGGGTGACTTGGATAGGCATGCTTCAGCACACATGGCACGGATCATATAAGGATTTTTTTTAATCAGAAAGGACACTTTAGAATCAAAAGTCATGGGATAGAATCCAAAGCAGCAACAATTGAAAAGCACGGAGAGGTATGATGGGGAAGATGGATTCACTGAAAATAATTCAAGGAGGAGATTGGTCTATATAAGGTTAATTAGGTAAGAAAGAAAGATATCAAGGAGAGGGATATACAAGGGATGACATAAGAGGTTAGTAATATTATCTATAAATCAAGAAGGTGTATTGCATAAAATAGTGAAGATTGTTCAAGGAGAGAGGATGCAAGATCAAGAATTGATCCAGGGGGACAGAAAACAAATATACAAGGGTAGAGGGTCTAGCATTTGCAAAAGAATGAAGCGCAATAAAAAGCAGTAAAGAGGAAAAGATAAGCTATTAAGGAGAATGGCCCAATAGTGGCCCATGAGCGTAGATGAGTTGGATCGACGAGGACGTCGAGTTCGTTGAGGTGTATGTAACATCCAGTCTGCTTTGGATGGCCCAGTAGTGTCCCATGATCACATATGCACATGATTAGTGTCACATTGCTAGTTGAGCAAGGTGGAGCCAACTTATAAACCTTTGTCCACTAGCCGTAGCACTTTCAGATTAACCCTTTTACATGAAATGAGGATGAATATGTAAGCAGAGTGCTATATCTCCCTGACGGTAATGACACACACAGGGAAATTTCGTTTTCCAGTAGTGTATGTGTATGAATGATCGCCCTATGGAAGGGCTGGGCGGTGTGGCTTTGTAGGAAGGAGTGTTACATGGGCCTGACATACATTCAATAAGGTATCAATTTAACAAAGGATAACTTAGGTCCCATTTGGATCCCTTCATTTTGAAGAAATTGTAATATAGTTAATGGGGTAGACTATATTTCTGTCTAGATTACGAATATAAGAATGGAATTCAATTCCAAGGTTTAGATTATAAGCCTATATTAAATTTATGGTTGTGGGAGATGGAAATTGATTCTATAGATCATCTTGCTATGTTTCTAATGTGCAACTAATAATTAACCAAGTGAACATGCCACCTACTTGATGGGGTAGGCTATTTGCGTCCATATTACATTATTAGAATGAAATTCAATTGGTTAATAGGCATAACAAAAAATGATAGAAAACTGATTTTTCTTTTGTTGCAGCTCATATGTTTGCAATTTGGTGTAGGCGTCAATAATTCATTTCCTTCAAAAAGATTTATCACTCTTATGCAGGCTGTTTTTAGAGGAATTTACTGGATGTGGTTTTCTTTTGAAGGGTACTGGATGTGGTTTTAGTCTTTGCTACTGCACGAGGACAAAGATGAGGCTGTCCATTTGGCAAGTAAGGCATCAGAGCTCATTGCTTTGGATATATTATTTGACAAGAATTGACGGAGAAGCATTAATAGATTTTGTTTTTTATTCCTTCCTATTGTTTGCATACACTTTTCCCTTTTGTTTGTGATCAACTTTATGAGCTAAGAATGCTGTAAAACTTGGATGTGTGCGGTCGCAGAGGTTGAATATTTCCATTTTCTAAAAAATATATTAATATTACTAATTGATTGGAATGTTCATATATACTCATATGAGCTACTAAAAATAGAATCCTAGAAATTCCCGAAGACATCCAGCCATCATTTTAGTAGTTACCCATATAACGGTAGGCATTGGATCTAACATGTTTCTAAATTATTCAATTCACGTCTGCTATTATAAAAACTCCAAAATATATGTAAATATGCATTTGAAGTACCAACTATTACCTTACACATGCTGCTACATTTCCCACTTATGCCTTATGAATGTTAAAAAACACACGGAGAGAGTAGCAACGATGAACATATGCAATTATGTAGTATAGAAATCATATGATGTAATGAGATTTCCTAAATTTGTTAAAATATACTTCTTCCCCAATCAAAAAAAACTATAAGGCTCCACTTTAGCCAAATTCATTATATTTTACATAAACAAGAAATTCATTATATTTTTTGACCGAAGTCAGCAGTAAATAATAAATCAGTACTCCATAAAACCTTCACATAATCAAATAGGAGGAAATAAAAAACAACATAGTACAACTGATAAAAACAGAAGTTTGATCAGATATTTGGTGAATAATGCCACATTGGTGACATCTAAATTAATGATAAATTATATGCATACCGCAAAATTCAATTGTCTATGCACAGATTTTCTAAAATAATGCAAATATGAGCTGACGCACTGGTTCTGGAATTAGGTTGCAAACATAATATCAGTTTGTTCAGAATAGTACATTGACTGGTTCTGGAACTAGCGTTGCAAACACAAAATCAGTTTGTTCAGAATAGTACATTGACTACTTGGACTATGGCAACATAGTGTGCTCTTACATGCAGTTTATTGTTGCAGATGTTATTTTTAGCTCGAGGGTCGGTGCTAAGCTTGCTACTGTTACAGGTGGTGTCGCCAACCTTCTGCATCTCGCCGCACCACTGCGATAAATCTTTGAGCCTTTTCATGATCAATTCCTTGAAAGGGCTGTCCGTAGCTTCCCGCTGGATGAAGAAGCTGTCGTTGCCACGCTCCAAACCAAGAGTGAAGCTGTCGATGGCGTCCTCCATGTCGTAGGACAGCTCCCGGGCCTCCGTCATCCAGTCCTTGCATGCCACATCAAGATCCAACCTCCCCCATAGCATCCCCAGGAGATCGTGAACGGGCTCGAGCTTGGATTTGATGGATTCGATGTCTCGCCGGGTTCCGTCCTGAAGCTTGTACTCATCACCCAGCAAAGCAGAGAGCTTCTTCAGGACCGGCCCCAAGGCCCCTGTCGCCGCGGTCACGGCAAACCGCTCCATCTCTCGAACTCATCTCTCTGCACAAGCTCGGTCTAAGTTGGTCTGTGTTTTGGGGGGGATGGCAGGGCAAGCTTTCTGCGAAGAGGAACTCTCTCTGTTTCGGTAGCTGGCCACATCCAAATGATACCAATTCCGATGACTGGACAAGCGAATTATATTAATCTTCATTTTTTTTCCACATTCAGTAGGAAATTAGGTACCGTGGTGGCATGTGGGCGCACGTAGCTTAGCGTTAATCGTGGATCTTGCGCAACCTCATAATTCAATGGTATTCCTTTAATTAAGATTCCTTCGTCTGGGACAACTAAAACAACCACGCATATGGAGCTCAAAATAATCTGTCTTCAAAACAAATAGAGAAAGTTGATTGCTTCAAGTCTAGCTACAGGCCGTACACGTTGTGAACAAGATGGGAAACTTAGATGCCATTCCCTTCATTTCAAACTGCAGGACGTTTTGGTTTTTGTATGTTTATATATAGGATCGTGCATGTGCGTTGCTATACGGGCCATATAACACAAGAGCATAGAAAAACATTAGGTTAACTAAGTATAGTAATTTAACCACATTTTCATCGCAAGAATGAAGGGCAATGCTGATTAAGTTATTAAGCAAGTCAAAACTAGTCAGTAAGTTATTAATGTGTTTTTTTTAAGTGAACCATGCAGGTGATCTGCCGATTGTATTAAAAAGAAGATAAAACCTAAACAATCATGAATTTTGAAACCAAAATGACCTATAATCTAGGATGAATAAAGTAATTAACATGATGGAAACATTACCACTATTCCTTCTTTCAGCCCTTTTTTCACACGGAAAAAGTAGACTGTAAAACGAATTGGGGAGACCCCCAAGTAAAATGGCTTTATATTGTGAAACATAGGAAATACACATTAAAACTAACAAGATGCCCATATGCTAACAGGGCAGCTAGAATTTGTTATGGCATATTCTTCGTGGTGATATTTTCATACGACTATTAAAGTAATACTGTTTTGATTGAGTATTTTAATACTCTGTTGGTCTAGCTGACAGAAGAGCAATCCAATCTCACCTATTTTTGCAGGTTCTATTCAGCAGAATGTATTGACTCTGGCACCGGGTGCAGTGAAGTTAAAAAAGGAGTAAAATAAATCCAAATTTGTCGAAATTTAGAGAACATCGGCTTCAATGACCCTCTACTTTACATATTCATTATCAATCTACTGTATTTGTACCGATTCTATATTATGCATGTTTTCAATTCCATATCAGGTATCAATTATCTCTGACAATAACATACGGTTTTATTTAATCTAGGTCATTAGTTGGGACAAAAAATACTCATACGTATTTTTTCCAATCGGCATGATAATTTTTTATCATTGATAGCACACAATGTGGCTTCTTTTTATTCCTAACTCTCAAATTATAACACCAACAGGCACGTGAGCATCTTACTATTACTAATTGGAGACTCCTTTTGAAGATGCCACCTAGAATCCTAGGTGGACACTCTAGCAAATTAGAGAAATACTAGAAATTATCACAAAAAAGTAAAACTTCTGATCGTCAATCGGTACACTCAAATCATCACATCCATTGGATCTATTAATGTTGACACTCAAATTTGGCAATCGGGGCCAGAGGTCCTCGGGCGGTCTGACCAGGGTGCCCTGTAGCCAGTCCGGCATGAGACCGCTAGGCGGTCTAACCGCCCTCAGGAGGCGGTCAGACCGGGGCACCCCGAGTCTGAGTAGAATTAGGAGTTTGGCTTGATTCCGAGTTGTAAAACATTGTTTGCAGGGCAAGTCCTCCCACCCTATAAATATAAAGGGTCGTGGCCGATTGAGAGGGATAATCCAATCGTCATTATCAATTTTACCTTATTTTCTCCAAACCCTAACTTTTCCAACCTCCATTGCTCTCCTCCTTCATCTCCACGGTGGTTGAGGGAGTTCTGAGTGGCCTGCCGATCTCAGGACAACCCTAGGCGCCTTGTTCGACGGTCCCTCCGTGCAGCGAATCTAGGTTTTCGACGTGCCTCCTGTCCAAGGCGGTTTGACCGGCCCCCCAGGTGGTTAGACCGGCCCGTGCTGGGTGGTTCGGCGAGTGGATTTCCGACGACTGCCCGATCTAGCGCATTCGTGTGTTCGACCGGAAAAAGCGTCAACACACTTTTGGTGACACCGCTGGGGACAGATCTGGTTTTTTTACAACCGATCTTTCGATCTTTGCATGGGAGCACGTTGCGATCTCGACAAGAACAACATGATCATGGTGAAAATCGAGGAACTCAGCGAAGAAGACTAGAGGAAGTACTCGGAGCTTCAAGAATACATCAAGTAGCAGTTTCTCTCTGGCGCCAAGAAGGATCGTTTTGCAAGGTGACAATTGCACAAGATTTCGAGTTGCCGGAGATCAAGTTGAACAAAGACAAGGTTGAGGTAATACCCACTGTAAGCCAAACACCTCCTACTGATCTAGTTACGCAATTATCTACTATTTCCGATAGATTTGAACCTGCGTTTAATGTTCAGAATAGTTTGGTTGCTAGTGTTATTACTCGCCTTGAAAAAGTAGAGGGTAAGCGTGTAATTAATAATATAACTGATGATAATATCTCTCAAGTAGATTCACAAGGGGTTCTGCATTCAACCACATCGGCAGCACCAGAAGCTTCACCTGAAGCTCCTGTGTATGGTATGCCAACGGGGTTTTATCCGGGATAGTCGCCATCACCCAAACCGACCCCGGTTAAACCGCCCCCACAGGCCGGTTCAACCGCCCTGTCCGGTCAGATGGTTATGGTCCCGGATCAGCTGTTGCCTTTGTCGGTTGTGCCTAGTACATTGGTTCAGAGTCAAAATAATGCTTATGGTACTGTTCCACTAATGTATAGCACAATAGCTCACACATCGCCACCTATTCCTAACGTGGCTTCATCTTATGGTGTGCCTAATGATGTGTTTACCGATTTGCATCGCTTGCAAAATCCTAATTAACCCCCTGTGAGTAACTTAACATCAGCTGCAATGCGATCTTAGTTAGCCGCTAGGAATGAATTTGCTCAATTTAAGGAAGAAGTAGCTAACATGATGAGAAATAAGCTCGGCGTTGATATGGGTACTACTAGATTATATCAAAAACCATATATGGCTGATTTTGATTATGTGGCTTTTCCCCCTGGTTGGTGTATGTCCGATTTTGTTAAATTTAGTGGTGATGACAACCGCACAACTTGGGAACACATTAGTCAATACACTGCTCAACTAGGTGAAGCTGGTACCTTTAATTCTTTAAAAGTTCGCTTATTTTCATTGTCTTTGACTGGTACCGATTTTGCTTGGTTCTCTTCATTAGCTCCCAACTCTATTGATTCTTGGGATCAATTAGAGCAAAAGTTTCATGACCACTTCTTTAGTGGGAGCTATCAATTAAAATTGACAGATTTAACATCGGTTAGGCAAGGTAAAGCGGAGTCGATTTCCGATTACCTTAAGCGCTTTAAAGAAGTTAAAAACCGTTGTTTTAATTTGTCTCTTACCGATTCTGACCTTGCTGATCTAGCTGCTAAAGGATTGAAATCTGCTATTAGAAATAGATTAGAATGTATAGAATTTCATACTCTTGATAATGTGCTAGTTAGAGGTATGGCACAAGAATTAAAATTGAATAAGGAAAAGAACACTCTAAACCTCGTCGGTCTAATGTACATATGATTGAGTATGATTCCAATAGTTTGGACGACGAGAATGAGGTTTATGTTGCTGAGTTTGTGTGGCCTTCAAAGGCTAAAGCAAGTTCTTGTGCATCTCTTAAGCCGGCTACTAAGGGTCGGCAAGAAGAACTAAAATTTACTTTTGATGTTTCTAAATGCGATCGTATTTTTGATGAATTGCTTAAGCTTGGAAACATTAAGATTTCTCATACTATGCCATCACTTGATGAAATTAAACGACGTGCATATTGTAAGTTTCATAATTCTTATTCTTATGCCACTAATGATTGCAATGTGTTTCGTCGTCAGATTCAATCGGCCATTAATGAAGGTCGTTTGATACTTCATGAGATGCAAGTGGACAAGCAACCTTTTCTGTCAATACCATGGAGTTGCAGCCCAAGGTTACGGTTTGGCGCGCAAGCTACCAAAGGCAAGAACGTGGTGGTCGGGGAAGCTAAGCCCGATTTGAGCGGAAAAGAGTTGACAAGAGAAGTAGCATATGAAAAGACCCCTGGTGGTAGAGAGACATTCAAGATCACTGTCAAATCTTCTGGACATGGGGGGCAAGGATCGTCCATGCTGTCTGGTCACCAAACAACCGAGCCTGTCCTGGATAGGGCGGTTAGACCGGGGGTACAGGGCGGTCAGACCGCCCCTGCACATGGTCTGACCGCCCCTGCACATGGTCGCCCAAAGATGCTTGTTCCGAAGCGGCTAGAGATTGGAAACTGGAAGCTCAACGTGGCAAAGAATCATAGGAGTGTTCCAAAGCCAAAGGTCACGTTTGATATGCTATTTGACAAGTATTCCAAACAAAAGGCCGTTACAAGTGATCGGTCGTTAAAACAAGGATGAGATCACCTCCACGTCAAGAGAGGTTGTCATCACCTCCCAGAGCAGCTGTCAGGTTCAGGGGTGAATCATCTCATAGGCAACACTTTACTCTAGCTTGGGCTCCTTCAAGTTCAAATCCACCTCATCCGATCTACGACGACAATGGGGTGATGCGGGTGCCATATTAGCAATCCTTCCATCCTGGATGGGGAGGACTGAGGAGACCAGCTCTGGATCGAATCTCATGGCCTACACAAGATCGTTGGGCTCCACGACAGTTTGGACAGGGCCACCAGACAGACCCGGTTAGACCGCCCCCTATAGGCGGTCAGACCGCCCTGCCCAGAAAGGTGCATCTTCCTCCAAAAAAGGTGTACAAGCCCGAAATCAGAGAGGAGGAGGTTCAGAAGATGGACATTGACCCAGAAAGGACTACAAATCTCGATATTATCCAGATTGGGACAATGGATGCTCCTATTAAGAAAAGTGGCAAAGGACCGATTGTGCTAAACAATCAGGTTGTGACACCTACTCAGAAGGGATCTATTGCTGCAAATGATCATGAGGCCAGTGGAAGCAAGTCTCGTCCGGAATACTTCTTGCCAAGGTGCTGTCCTCCTGGTTTGACTCATACTCAAAGAAGGAAGCTTCAACGACTGAGGCTATGGGAGAAGAGGGAGAAGGAACTGGAGAAATAGAGGGACGAGATTTTCAATAGCTACATGCCCATGGTGCCGCAAGGGAAAGAGTGGAGAGCCAAGACGGTGACCCAGACAGAGGCGGTCAAACCGCTAGAGGCGGTTCAACTAAGGTGGTCGAGGGTTCTCTAGAAATGCCGCCCGGTTTCGCTTCTTCAGCCCCATGGCTTGTGATGACAAGCTATTGTCGGTTCCTGCTTCAGAAGTCAACGAGGAGCTTGTGGATTACAGTTCTTCTCCAGAGCACATGAACCTTGATATTAATGTGGTTCACTTGTTTGTTGATGGTTCGGTGCCTACGGAGGAGGACTTCGCTCATCTTGATTTTGGGCCAAAAGATGTTGTGTTTCAGAAGCCCAAAGATGCTGATAATCATCTGAAGGCTTTGTACATGAAGGGTCACATCAATGGGAAGCCTATCTCTCGGATGCTGGTGGATGGAGGTGCGATTGTCAACTTGATGCTGTACTCTCTAATCAAGAAGCTTGGATGTTTAGATGAGGAGCTGATCAAGACCAACATGACCATCAGCGGAGTTGGAGGAGGCGAGCCAATAGGAGCTAAAGGCGTGATCTCCATGGAGCTCACTATTGGAAGCAAGACGCTCGCCACGGCTTTCTTCATCACTGAGACACAAGGTAACTTCAGCTTTATCCTTGGTCGTGATTGGATTCATGCGAATAAATACGTTCCTTCTACCTTGCACCAAATTTTAATACAATGGATAGATGATGAGGTAGAAGTAGTACATGGTGATAATTCTGCTTGTGTAGCTGTAGCTGATAGTCATTCTATAGGCGTGCATGATGATGTAAAATGTCTATCTGGCTTAGATTTGTCTAATTATGAGTTTGTAAGCTGTTCCAACGATGGCTTCATCCCTGCTGTAATAAAGTCGTTTGATAATCAGCTAAATAACTTCATGTGACTCAATGAGTTCAACAAAAGAGTGGTTGCAGCAGAGGATTGATCACTATCGGGCGCATAAGAACGATACATGTGAAGCCATTGAGGATCTTGATGATTTGGGCAAGTTAGGACAAGGGTTTACGTCAGCTGATCCTCTTGAGGAGGTAGACATTGGTGATGGCACTGTACCTAGGCCGACTTTTGTAAACAAGAATCTTGATCCTACTTTTAAGCTTGAAATAATAAAGTTATTAAAGGAGTATGTCGACTGCTTTGCTTGGAATTATAATGAGATGCCTGGTTTAAGTCGTGATTTAGTAGAACATCGTTTGCCTATTAAACCTAGTTTTAAGCCTTATAAACACCTCGTGCAATTTTAATCCACGATATTTATGATCGAGTGAAAGAAGAAATCAATCAGTTACCTGATGCTAAGTTTATTAGGTCTTGTCGATATGCTGATTGGATCTCTAATATTATGCCTGCTGAGAAAAACGGAACAAAGAAACTTCATGTTTGCATTGAGTTTAGAGATCTTCATTAAGCTACTCCTAAAGATGAATATCCTATGCCTATAGCCGACTTTCTTGTTAATTCTGCATCTGGACATAGAATTCTTAGCTTTCTTTATGGTAATGCTGGTTACAATCAAATCTTTATGGCCGAAGAGGATATCTCCAAAACGGCTTCCATATGTCCAGGATTTGTATGCTTGTTTGAGTGGATAGTCATGACTTTTGGTTTGAAAAATGCTGGTGTTGCTTATCAAAGAGCTATGAACTTGCTTTTTCATGACTTGCTTGGTATAATCGCAGAAGTCTATATCGATGATATTGTTGTTAAATCGGTTGGTTTAGATTCCCATTTAGCCGATTTGAGACTTGCATTTGAAAAAATGTGTTAGTATGGTTTAAAGATGAATCCACTCAAATGTGCTTTTGGAGTGTTGGCTGGCAAGTTTTTGGGTTTCATTGTGCATGAGAAAGGTGTGGAGATTGATCCTAAAAAGATTGAGTCGATTAAAAAGGTTCAAGCTCCTACTTGTAAAAAGAGTTGCGATTCTTGGGCAAGGTTAACTACTTGAGGCGATTCATTTGTAACTTGTCTGGGAAGGTTGATGCTTTTACTCCTTTACTCCGGTTAAAAAGTGGAGCTGAGTTCACTTGGGGGGGCAAAACAACAAGAGGCTTTTGATAAGATTAAAAACTATTTGACTTCGCCGCACGTTCTTCAAGAACCTAACAGTGGTGTTCCATTTCGACTTTGCATTGCGGCGGAGCAAAGTGTGATTGGAGCTGTTTTGACTCAAGAGACTGATGGCAAGGAGTATGTTGTTGCTTATGAAAGTAGAAGATTGTTGGACGCCAAAATGAGGTACACTTTCATTGAAAAGTTATATTTATCTTTGTATTATACTTGTACCAAGTTAAGGCATTATTTATTGTCTAGTACTTGTTATGTTGCATGCCAAACCGACATAATTAAATACATGTTGCAAAAACCTATTCTAAGTGGTAGAGTCGGCAAATGGGCTTATGCTCTTGTTGAATATGATTTGCATTGTGAACCAATAAAATCAATGAGAGGTCAAATTGCAGCCGACTTTATTGTTGAACATAGAATTGATAAGCAACTTGATTTAGATGACGGTTATGTATCCTTTACCCTATGGAAATTGCATTTTGATGGATCAGCTTGTAGAAATGGTTGTGGTGTTGGAATCATTATTATTTCACCTAATGGAGCTATTTTCGAAGCCCTTAGCCGATTGGATTATAAATGCACTAATAATCAAATTGAGTATGAAGCTCTCTTGTTTGGATTGCAAATTTTACATGACATGGGAGTGAAGCATGTAGAAGCTTATAGTGATTCTTTGCTGGTGGTACAGCAAGTATCCAAGGTATGCCAATGTCTAAATGGTTCTTTAAATGCTTATCTTGATAAATGTTTAGACATCATATCTTGTATGGACGAATTTGTGATTTATCATGTGCCACGAGAGGAGAATCCAAAGGCTAATGCTCTGACTCAGCAAGCATCTGGTTATAGCATCCAAAAAAGAAATTTTCAGGGGCGAAAACCAATCTTTGGCGAAGCCGAGGGTTATGTTCTGGAGAAGCCGGTTCAACCGCCGCCTCCTGCCGGTCAGACCGGGACCCCCGGTCAGACCGCCTCGAGGCAACCCGCCCGCGTTTCTTCCAAAACTGTTGAGGATGAAGTGGAGGATTGGAGAATGCCTCTGATTATGTATTTGCAAGATCCTAAGGGTATAAGTGATAGAAAAGTCCGACGGTGGGTGCTTAAGTTTATTTTGGATATTGATGAGTTGTATCGTCGGACGGCGGATGATTTACTTCTAAAGTGCTTAGGTCCTGATCAAGCAAGATTGGCTATGGTAGAGGTTCATGAAGGAGTTTGTGTTACTCATCAATCGGCTCCCAAGATGAAGTGACTCCTTAGGAGAGCTTGCTTTTATTGGCTTACTATGATAGCCGATTGTTTTAGGTACCACAATGGGTGTGAAGAGTGTCAAAACACGGGATGTTCATAGTGCACCTTTCGTTGATGCATCCAATTATCAAGCCTTGGCCTTTCAGAGGTTGGGGATTGGATTTCATTGGCAAGATACATCCTTCGTCGACCAAAGGGCATTGCTTTGTGATTGTGGCTACCGATTACTTTACCAAGTGGACTGAAGCAATCCCTCTCAAGAACATGGCACACAAGGAGGTAATTGGGTTTATTACGGAGCATATCATACATAGGTTTGGTATCCCGCAGACTTTAACTACGGATCAAGGTACTTCATTTGTGGCTAAAGAGGGGTGTGATTTTGTTAATTCCTATGGTATTAAGTTGCTCAATTCATCTCCATATTATGCTCAAGCTAATGGTCAAGCCGACTCTAGCAATAAAACTTTAGTTAAGCTCATTAAGAAGAAGATAGAAGATAATCCTAGAAGATGGCATGAGGTATTATCTGAGGGTTTATGGGCTCATCGCATTTCTAGACATGGTGCTACTAAGGTTACTCCTTTTGAGCTTGTGTATGGTCAAGAGGCCGTTTTGCCTGTTGAGGTGAATCTAGGGGCATATAGACTTGCAAAGCAAAATAATCTTAATATTGATACATATTATGCTTTGATGATGGATAACATTGATGAAGTGACCGACAAGTGGTTGGAGGCTTTGGACACTACGTGAAAAACTCACTTTGGTAACGGGCATAGATTGCCTTTTAATGTGGGCGCGTTCACCGATCAAGTGTTACAAATGAGCCAAGAAAGGTAGCAGGCATATGCCCGTTCGATAACAAATATTAATGGGCATCAAACAACCCGTTACCACAACTAGCCACCGGTCATGTGAAATGGTTGTTTCTGGGCCCCACGAGAACTTTGGTAGCACCAAAAGCAGGCCGTTATGGCTCAACATCGAGACACGTCTGTGTACTGCGTCTCCTCTACGAAATGAGGGCGTCTATTTCACGCGTCTCGGCACAACTAGGATTCGTAATGGGCATCAACAACAACCATTACCACAACTAGTCACCGGTCACGTGAAATGGCTGTTTCTCACGGGCCCACGAACTTTGGTAACACCAAAGCGAGCCCGTTCGTGAATCAATATCGGAGGCGTGCTATGAACCCATCTCCTCTATCTCGGTGAGCAGCCAAGGGGCCCTTCGGTATTAGTAGCAGCTTTTCGCATTACATTGTTGGCATGTTTATAGCAGGGAGTTAGAATGAAGCGTTACTCATGATCGATGTTTGTAATGAGCTTTAATTAACGCCCATTACGGATATGAAAACCTACGGTAACACCTTTGCAACCGTGCATCCATCGGAACTAACCGGATGACTAAATTCACGAAATTAGATCCGACATCCAAATTCACGAAATCCACATAATTCACATGCATCATATGACAAAATTCAGCATCATCATCTCACAAGTAAAGAAGCATCACGGCTTGACAACAATATCACAGCCATAGTTAACTAGCTTGACAACAATATCACAAAATTCATGGGACAAGGAGGAATGCAAAATTTCCTAGTCACCATGTATACAATATTAGCCACACGGTTTCATCGACATGAAATTTTCCTCATTGCGATCACTGTTCCATGAGGAATGTGGCAATTCTATCACGAACATAGACCAGCGTGTGGAGAGGATGCTCATCTAGCCCTAATCTCTGGATATAACAATGTCACCGTCGCACACATATATAGGTGGTTACCAAACATGCGGTGCTAATAAAAGAAGCGTGATTGCAGGTTTTACAAATGAAGATCCCAAGAAAGTACCTCCATATTTGGGCCTCTATCTTTTAATTTAAGCATGTGATAGGCACAATAGAAGCCCGAGTTTGGATTCGTGAGGTTGTTGGTGGCACTTGCAATAAATGTACAAAGAAAAATAGTGGTGATCGAGAAGAAATAAACTCAAGCTTTAGTACTAGCTTCCACAGGAAGGAAATAAGTGGTATGTACCTTAACATCTTTGACATGTTCCAAGGTGCTTGCGCTTCTTCTTTGCGATGTTCCCAACCCCTACAACGAAACATGCAACAATGGTTAGGGCACTATTAATTAATATACTCTGCGGTTTGTTGAGGAATTCGCAGTTAAGAAAGAAATAACTTACTCATTAATGATTTGTTGAAAGGGTAGTATCGGTCTTAACTCTCTTCAATGAATCAAGATAGTAGACCTTCTGCTTGAACGATCGCGCAATCCGATGGTTCTCTTGAGATAAGCGGTAAGGATGAGTTTCTTTTAGCATATAGTTTGAAGGCACATGCATAGGACACGAGAGAAAGCAAGAGTGTCATCCTTGTTGTTCAACATTGTCGAGCAAAGGCATTCGGGATCAAGGAAGCCAAAGCTGCCCGTCTTCTCAACTTCTGACCATATTCCTATTAGTAAGAAAAACAAAGTGTAAGGAGGCAAAATACATGGTAAAGATGATGTGAGGCAAAAGCACATTTCGATAGAGAATGATTAGTGAGAAGCAGATTAAATTTTCAAGCAACTTACGGGATGAAGCGGAGAAGTCGGATCCAAAGCATCCAAGTTGAAGAGATCGTACAAATCATGCACAGGCATGTATGAGTCCGTTTGACGATTCATCTCTCCTCTCTTAGGCCATGCATTGGTCCGGGCGTGCGACCATAATCGAGAATCATCATCGACTTACCACGTTGCATGTAGAATGTGTGGAGATCTCTGGTACAAGGAGCACCTTTTGAGATCATCATCAGAGAAGGCTCTTTCCGAATTTGTAATTTGGGTTAACCATAGCCAAGGATTCTTCTGGTGTTTCTCTCGGATCGCTTTGGGTTAGTCATAGACCAAGGATTCTTCTTGGTGTTTCTCTCATCGCTTTGGGTTAGTCACAGCTTCTCGGTGTTTCTCTCGATCTCTAGTAGGTTTTATTATTACAGCAATTTTCTTTTCTGCTGCTTTGAGATGGTGAAGAAGGTTTCTTAAGGGCTTGCTTGCCCTGTAGGTGGTGTAGAGCTTTTATTTTGGCAAGTTTCTCTTCTTGCAGCTTTGAAATGGTGAAGGTTTCTCAAGGGCTTTCTTGCACTGCGTGGTGTAGAGATTTTATTTTGCAAGTTTCTTTCCTTGCTGATTTGAAATGGTGAAGGTTTCTCAAGGGCTTTCTTGCCTAGTGGTGTCTCACCGGGAGCTATTACAGTATTGGGCCCGGATGTACCTCTGACTTTCTTGAAAATGTCGTATCAAAGCCAGTGTCTCACCAGCTATTACATCACTACGGTGTACCACTTTGCGTGTGGTGTCTCACAGGAGCTATTCTGAGGAGGGGGATGTGGTTTCTTGAAATGTGGTGGATGAGATATCAATAGGCTCATTTGGCATGATTGTTTTGAGCACTTTCGTTTGGGGTGCAAGTTTTTTTTCATGAGGAGGAGTAGTAGGAGGGGATGGAATATTTGGTGTATCTTGCGGATGTGGGGATGCAAGTTTTTCATGTTTTCGATGGCGAGGAGGAGGTGGGGATGCAAGTTTTTCGGGACGAGGAGGAGGTCCGAATGGAGCGTCTTGCGGATGTGGGGATTGAGGAGGAGGAGGAGGAGGAGGATGTGGGGAACCATGTGAGGAAGGAACCTGTCCCGTACTCATGAACTACAAGGAATCATCTATAGCCATGAAGGAGATTTATATGTTGGTGGTCCCTTGATGTGAATCCGACACCTTCTCCACTGTAACCTCTCCTTTAGCTTGTCGGTGTCATCACCTCGTCATTAGGAGGGTATTCCACCAGTTCATCGCAAAGATATCATATACAAAGGCCTTCAACCACAACAGTCTTCATGAATCGGGACTGTATGGCGTGGTCCTCGGATGAACAAGACCAATTGCAGCCTCATTGAAGACCATTCCACGTGATCCATAGGCCCGTGTGGGTTTAGTCAACAACCTATAAGGTCTTCGTGCGATCGTCACAGCGCACCTCCATCGTCAACTCTGGTGCCATCGATCAAACCTATATTATCTGCGGACGCCGGCTGCTCTTGATGTGGCGGGTGAAGGGCTTGTGCGATTGGACAGGTGACAACACCACTGGTGACAACACAACCTCTTTAGTAAAGCGCACATCATCTAGTTCTTGCTTGATTTGTTCCTTTATCTTTTCCATTATCAAGCGGCGTGGTCTTAGTCCTCTTCCTCTTCCTGTACATGGAAGCGTCGAGGCCATCCATACTTCCAATAGTAGCTGGAGACACCACGCGACAGTTGTTTGGTGAAGCGACTTAGCACATCATACTCCCTCTGCCACGCCATTCACGAAGATTGCACATGCATTCTTCTCCTTGATGTCTGTAGCCACTTTTGTTTCTTTGTTGTTGAACACTATCACGGCAACACGGTCTTTAATCACTAACTCCTTGCTCGACCAATTCTTGGAGCGATGTAGGCGTCATATGGGTTGGGGATCGGAGCTAATTTGTCATCCTCTTCCTCCCATTGTTCTAGTTTCAGTATAACCATGGACCCATGTGTGCTCGCTTGTGTTCGAGTTCTTTGAACTTGACACTAGAGATGAGGCTTGCTCGGTTTCCTCTGTTTCATGAACTCCTTCCACTTTGGGACGATAAGCGGGTGCCTTGTAAATGGCTCAAGTCCTTTTCGATAAAATCTCTAGAAATCTGAATTGTCTCCATGCCTTGGCTTTAAAAGCTTGAATGGGGTTTCACGAACTGTCAAGTGTTGACTTATCAAACAAGTCCCACTTTTCATCATTGCTTAGTTCTTTGAATTCAAGTGCAAAGGTATCTTTTGTCTTGCGAGCCCATAACACTGCTTTTGAGTATGTGGCATCCCCTATGTACCTCACTATCATTGTGTCACTTGGCCACGTGGATGTCCTTGGCGCTCTCGGCCATCCCCTGGTCTTGTTGTGCACTAGTGCCATAACCTCTTCTTCATCTTGTGGCCGGTCTATAGCCCTTGTGTTATCCGAATTAATAGTCAAATTTTGAGAAGGTCAGTGTCAAGCACTACCATCTTGCTAGCTCCCGGAGACATGCTACAACGGAGACAAGTAGCACATTTTAGTTAACCATGCTTAGCATTAGCATGAGAAAACACATAAAAACAATTCAGAACTACTTTAGCCACTATAATATCATTGGTTCTATGGTAAACCATTAACATAAATGCAAATTCGGTACCAAAATGTTCTGCACTTACCATTTTAAAGGAAGATGCTATCTTGCTAATGAGGTACTTATTCAACTTGGAGAATGTGCACATGTACATAGGAACAAGAGCAAAACCAAATATAAGAGTCAATTTAAAGGAAATGCTAAGTATGTATACCATCAACAGCTAAGTATGTCCACATGTACTTATACAAAGCCATGGCATACCTTCCACGAATTATTGTTTTCTTATTAAGTTGGTAGAATGGTTACTGTATAAGACATTTTAGGCGGCATACCATAAACTCAAATCCTAGATTAGCCTTGACACTATCTCGGAAGAGGATCTCTACTCCTCGTCAGCACCTTTGCGTCTTGTACTCGTGACCTTGTGGCTGGATCCTCCTCCTCCTCTAGTGATTAAGTGGCCGTGATCCCTCCTCTAGTCGTCGTGATTGCTTGGGTCCTCCTCCTCCAGATCTCGAGGTGTGGCACATTCGAGCATGGTGTGGTCGCGTCTCGGAAAGGGTGTGCGTGGCGGATAAGCGGGCGGTCGCGAGGGATGAGGCTT
Source organism: Cenchrus purpureus (assembly GCA_022644695.1). Lineage (NCBI taxonomy): Eukaryota > Viridiplantae > Streptophyta > Magnoliopsida > Poales > Poaceae > Cenchrus > Cenchrus purpureus. The sequence goes on from CP053454.1 coordinate 59,654,743, forward strand.
GAGGGAGGTCCTTCCTACTAACCTAGCGTGAGTGGCTTGTGGGCCTTAAAACAGTAATGTAGTCAAGTACCACTCTGCTACTAGAATATCATAAACATGAGATAAAAAATTTAATTTTAAGAAATTTGGTTAAACAAGTTATCATGATATTTTATTCAATACTAAATTACCAACTATGAATTTTTGTATTTTTACAAATTTTAGGTCTTCTTTATGGGCTCTAATATGACATGCATCACAAGTTCACATCACCAAGCAAACAAGTGTGATGATATAGCATCACATGTTCACATATGACATGCATCACAAGTTCACATCACCAAGCACTAACTCAACAACATATTCACTTGACATGCATAGGGCACAACAACAAATAAGATGCATCATGGCATCAAACTAGATTGTAGCTACAGGGAACTAGTTAGCTAGATGGCTTCTTTTGTGTTCTTGCCTCAGTTCAATAACCTTGTCTCTAGTTTTGCTCAAACAAGATTCTTCTTTGTTCAATCTCGCCTCTTTTTGCTGCTCATCACCTTGTCGATTCCTTTCGGCTGTCATGTCATGTACGTTAAAACAAAGGAAAAATTATATTGATGCAAGCTTCATAGTTGTTCTTTTTAGCTCATGGTTTCAAAAACTTCTCACGATTCTTCAAACTTGGTTTTTCAGTCATCAATGTCATGAACTTCCTACAACAAATGGAAATTGATGCATTAGAACATTGGTGAAGATGTGTAGGACCGTGCGTGATGGTTTAGAACTGCCTCATGGTCTTGAAATCTTCAGTTGTTCATCGAGTCGTCACGAGTTGTTGATTGAGATGATCTACCACTCTTTGTTGAACATCGAACACGGTCTTTAACCACCTCATGCGTTCTTGAACGATATAAAATTTATGGGTTGGGATCTCAGCTGATCACTCTTTCCTTCTAGTTTCTATGAAGGACCCATGATGTGCTCGTTTGTGAAAAGAGGCTTGACACTAGCAGATGAAATTCCTCGCCTTGAACTCCTTCCTTGCGGGATGGCGGTGCCGAAAATCAAGTCCTTTCAGAAATCTCGCCTAAACAAATCAAGCTCAACCTTGAGGGGCGGATTCAGGAGCGTCAAGACGCCTTATCAAAGTCTTTTCATCATTGGGCAATCAAAGGTATCTTTTTATCAAACGAGATGGGAATATGCTTTTGATTAATCAACTTTCTATCTCACCTGTATCATTGTGTCATGTTGGTTCTTCCTCTCTATCACCACATCTTGTTGCACTATGATAATCTTTCTGTGGGTCTATAGCTCATCATTTATCCTGAATTAATAGTCAAGGATTTTTGAGAAAAGGCTTATGTCAAGAATAAAAAAAAGCAACCATTGCTAGCTCTAGATTTTTACAACAAGTAAAATTAGTTAACCATGTAGCTAAGAGAAAACACATAAGAAAACAATTCAGATTTTTGACTATATATCATTGGTTCTATGGTCCATTAACATAATTCATTGTAAAATTAGTTGCAATTGACCTTACCATTTTAAGAGGAAGATTCAATCATTCGATAAGTACTTATTCAACTTGGAAAATGTGCACATGTACATAGGAACAAGAGAAAAACCAAATATAAGTCAATTTAAGAAATGCTAAGTATGTATACCATCAATGATGTATGTATGTACTTATAAAAAGCATACCAAATTCCTGAATTGTTGTTAATTTACAATTATTACCGACTTGGTAGAATGGATTTACCGAATTGTATAAGACATTTTAAAATGCGCACCATAAACTCAAATATTAGATTCATGACCTTTATGAAGCGAATGAGGATCTCTACTCCTCGTCGCAGCTGCCGCCATCCTTGTCCTCGTGACCACGTCTGGATCCTCCTCCTCACCTAGTAAATGCATTGTGGTCGGATCCTCCTCTTGTGAAATGCACTGTGGTCCTCCTCCTCCAAGATCTCCGTCGGAGGGTTACCGGTGGTGTGTGTGAGTCAACAAAGGGGTGTAGCATCGTCGCGGGCGTATGAGAGACAGGCGAGGCGGAGGGGAGGAGGCTGCGTGAGATCTTCCTAACTAAGCGAGTGGGCTTGTGGGCCTTAAGCAAAATGTAGTCAAGTACCACTCGCTACTAGTATATCATAAACATGAGATAAAAATCTAATTTTAAAATTTGGTTAAACAAGTGTGGCATTGATATTTGTCATACTAAATTACCAACTATGAATTTTTCATTATTTTTTAATTTAGGTCTTTGTTTATGCTCTAATATGACATGCATCACAAGTTCACATCACCAAGCAAACAAGTGTGACTTGATATAGCATCACATGTTCACATATGACGCATCAGTTCACATCACCAAACAAATAACTCATAACAAACATATTCACGTGGACTTGATGCACAACACCAAAATAAGCATCGGTGGGTGCATCACCAAACTAGATTGTAGCTGCAAGGAACTAGTTAGCTAGATGACTTCTTTTGTGTGCCTCAAGTTTTGATTGTCTCTAATTTTGCAATCAGCAAGATTCTTCTTTAGAAGTTCAATCTCTGCCTCTTTTGTGGCTTTAAGCTGCTCATCACCTTGTCATTCCTTTGGATATAGTCAATGTCATGGTAACAGTTCCTAAAACAAGGAAAATTATATTGATGCAAGCTTCATAACAATTGAACTTACAAGAAATGTTTAGCTCTCGGTTTCAAAACTGCATTCTCTTTTGATTAGCTTGTTGATTTGTCCAAATCTGTCAATGTCATGCGGCAACTCCTACAACAAATTGATGCATTAGAACAATTGATTAGTGAAGATGTGAAGGTACAAGGACAAATCTTAATGATGGTTTGAACATCATGGTCTTGATCGTCTTGCAGTTATGTATGGAGGAGATGAGGTCTCACCACTCTTCGTTGAGAACTATCAAAAGGTCCCAAATCCTTGTGAGAATTCTTGACATGTTAGAATATATGGGTTATCACAGGAACATCCTCTTCCTCCCATTGTTCTAGTCACGATAATGACCCATCGTCAAGGCACTTGAGTTCTTTGAACTTACATAGATGAGCTTTGGTCCTCTGCATGAATTTCAGATGAGGGCCTTGAAAATGGCTCAAGTCCTTTTCGATAAAATCTGAGCTCAAATGAAGCTCCATGCCTTGGTGACTTGAGAATGCGGTTTCATGCCTTTCTGTCACATGCTTATCAAACAAGTACTTTTCATGTGAGCGAATTAAGATGAATATCGTCTAAAGAAGCGCCAATGCTTTTGAGTAAGAATCTTGCATCATGTCATCATATCAGTCTTGGCCGCAAATGTCCTTGGTGCTTCACGATCTCCACCCACATCTTGTTGTGCACTAGCGGTGCCATAATTTCTTCATCTTGTGGATCTATAGTTGCATTTATCACGAGATTAATAGTCGGGATTTTGAGAAGGTCATGATGTCCAAGAATACATGAGACCATCTTGCTAGCTCTAGAGTCTCATGAGAGACAAGTGAGCATTTTTAGTTAACCATACTTTGACTAAGCATGAGCACATGCAATTGGTAATCTTTGATATTCATTTGTTCTATGGTAAACCATTCATATGCAAAATTCTTGTTGTTGCAATGATTCATTTAAAGAGGAGATCTGAGTATCTATTCATGAGGTACTTATTCAACTTAGAGAATGTGCACATGTACATGCAAGAGCAAAACCAAATGAGTCAATTTGAGTGCTAAGTATGTATACCATCGCATAGTATGTACATGTACTTATACAAAGGATGGATAAGATTCTTTGAATTATTGTTAATGTTACAATTTTCCTTGTGAATGGATTTATTATAAGACATTTTAGGCTCATACCATAAGAAATCCTATTGATTGGCCTTGTCACTATAAGCGGAGGGATCTGATTCGCTGCCAGCGCCTTGTGCTCCTCTCTTGTGGCTGATTTTTTAGTGTGCATGTCAGATTCCTAGATGCATTATTGCGGTGGGTTCCTCCTAGGAGATCTTCATTGTCACTATGAGCAAAGGCGTCTCACATTGTGTCCCTTATGACACAGAAAGCTCTCCAAGATAGGACTGTGAACTCCCCTACTAACCTAGCTTCTTTATACCTTTGAGTAATGTAGTCAAGTACCATCTTGCTACTGTATATCATAAACATGAGATTTTTAATTTTGATTTGGTTAAACAAGTGTCTTTGATATTTTATTCATATAAATTACCAACTATGAATTTTTAAGTATCTACAATTTTAGGTCTTTGTTTATGCTCTATATGAGCATCACAAGTTACATCACCAAGCAAACAATGTATTTATGTATGATCACATGTTCACATATGACATGCATCACAAGTTCACATCAAACTAACTCATAACAAACATATTCACATGAATCATCGTGAAACAACATGGCATGGTGATCACCAAACTATTGCCAGGGAACTAGTTAGCTAGATGCTTCGCAGCCCTCGTTCAACCTTGTCTCTAGTGCAACACTTTCTACATCAATCTTTGAAGTTCAATCTCCGCCTCTTTTGTGGATTTAAGCTGCTCATCTTGATTCCTTTGATGTAGTCAATGTCATATGACACATTCCTAAAACAAAGGAAAAATTATATTGATCCGCTTCATCTTGTAACTTACAAAAGTTTAGCTCTATTTGGTTTCAAAACTTATCTTCTCTTCAAGTTCCTTGAGCTTGTTGATCTTAAATTGTCAATGTCATGTGCAACTTCCACAACAAATGAAATTGATGCATTAGATTTGATTGAAGATGTGAAGGTACAGGACAAATCTCTGATGTTTGAACATACTCATGGTTCTTAATGCACTTATTGCACATGCATTCTTCTCCCATTGTTGCATCATTCTTAGATGAGGTCTTCTTCTTTGTTGTTGAACACTATCACAGCGGTCTTTAATCCTTACTCCTTGCTCGCCAATTCTTGGAATCGTCGGTGGCGTCATATGGGTTGGGATAACAGACTATTTATCTCCTCCCATTGTTCTAGTTTCATAGTATAACCGGACCCATCTTTGTGCTCGTGTTCGGCTTGAGTTCTTTGAACTTGACAACAGATGAGGCTTGCTCGGTTTCCTCTTTCATGAACTCCTTCCTTGTGGGATGATAAGCGGTGCCTTGTAAATGGCTCAAGTCCTTTTGATAAAATCTCGCCTAAGCGCTGAATTGTCTCCATGCCTTAGTCTTAGCTTGAATGCAGGTTTCACGCCTTCTGGAACTTCAAGTGTTTCTGCACATGCTTATCAAACAAGTCCCACTTTTCATCATTGCTTAGTTCTTTGAATTGCAAGTGCAAAGGTATCTTTTTGTCAAGAGCCCATGCACGAACTGCGCTTTTGAGTCAATTCTGGCATCCCCTATGTCTCTGACTATCATTGTGTCACTTGGCCACTTTGTGGATGTCCTTGGCGCTCTTCATGAGACACACTGTTGTTGTGCACTAGCGTGCCATAACCTCTTCTTCATCTTGTGGCCCTCTATAGCCCTCGTGATTTATCCGTGAATTAATAGTCAAGATTTTGAGAAAATTGAGTGTCCAAGAATAGCACAAAAGCAATATCTTGCTAGCTCTCAGACATGCTAGAGACAAGTATTTTTAGTTAACCATGCTTAGTGCTAAGCATGAAAACACATAAAAACAATTACGGTAACTACTTTAGCCCACTATAATATCATTGGTTCTATGGTAAACCATTAACATAAATGCAAAATTTAACCAAAAATTAGTTCAGCAATGTGACCTTACCATTTTAAAGAGGAAGATGCAGCTGCCTCTTCGATAATTACTTATTCAACTTGGAGAATGTGCACATGTACATAGGAACAAGAGCAAAACCAAATATAAGAGTCAATTTAAGGGAAATGCTAAGTATGTATACCATCAACAGCTAAGTATGTCACATGTACTTATACAAAGGCCATGGTGCAATTCCATTTGAATTGTTAATTTTACAATTATTAAGTTGGTAGAATGGATTTAAAATTGTATAAGACATTTTAGGCGCATACCATAAACTCAAATCCTAGATTGCCTTGACCTTGTCCTTGTCGGGCGGAGGATCTCTACTGTTGCTTGCTCGCCGCCACATCCTTGTCCTCGCATTGACCATGGGTGGATCCTCCTCCTCCTCCTAGTTAAATCGTCGTCGCCTGGATCCCTCCTCTAGTAAGTAGGTAAATCGTGCATTTCTTTGGGTCCCTCCTCCTCCAGATCTCTGTCGGAGGTGTGGCGCACGTGGCGTGGTGTGGCGTCTCAAGGGGTGTAGCATGCGTCGCGGTGTGGGGTGAGGGACGGCGAGGAGAAAGCGGTGGCGCGAGGAGAGTGGGAGGAGGCTGCGTGAGGCGTCCTTCCCTACTAACCTAGCGAGTGGGCTTGTGGGCCTTAAAGCAGTAATGTAGTCAAGTACTACTCTGCTACTAGTATATCATAAACATGAGATAAAAAATCTAATTTTAAGAAATTTGGTTAAAAAGTGTGGCTGTTGATATTTTATTCATATACTAAATTACCAACTATGAATTTTTCGTATTTTTACAATTTTTAGGTGTTGTTTATGGGCTCTAATATGACATGCATCACAAGTTCACATCACCAAGCAAACAAGTGTATTTATTGATATAGCATCACATGTTCACATATGACATGCATCACAAGTTCACATCACCAAGCAAACTAACTCATAACAAACATATTCACATCATGCATCAATGAGGCACATCACCAAAATAAAGCATCGGTGGGCATCACCAAACTAGATTGTAGCTGCAAGGGAACTAGTTAGCTAGATGGCTTCTTTTGTGTCTGCCTCAAGTTCAACAAGCCTTGTCTCTAGTTTTGCAACTCTTTACTTTCGCATTCTTCTTTAGAAGTTCAATCTCCCCTCTTTTGTGTGGCTTTAAGCTGCTCATCAGATTCCTTTCCGGATGTAGTCAATGTCATCCGAGTACACACCTTCCTAAAACAAAGGAAAATTATATTGATGCAAGCTTCATAACAATTGTAACTTTAAAATGTTTAGCTCTAACGGTTTCAAAACTTGCGCTTCTCTTCAATCGATTCCTTGAGCTTGTTGATTTCAGTCAAATCCTGTCAATGTCATGTAACTTCCTACAACAAATGGAAATTGATGCATTAGAACAATTGATCGTGAAGATGTGAAGGTACAAGGACAAATCGTGCGTGATGGTTTGAACTTGCCTCATGGTCAATCGTCAGGAGTTGTTTGAGTCATCAGGAGAGATGAGGTCTACCACCACTCTTCTTTGTTGTTGAACACTATCACGGCAACACGGTCTTTAATACTAGCTTACTCCTTGCTCATGACCAATTCTTGGAGAATCATTGGGGTAGGCGTCATATGGGTTGGGATCCTAATAATTGTCATCCTCTTCCTCCCATTGTTCTAGTTTCACGATAACCTGGACCCATCTTGTGCTCGCTTGTTACTTGAGTTCTTTGAACTTGACACTAGTGAGATGAGGCTTGCTCGGTTTCCTCTGTTTCATGAACTCCTTCCACTTTTGATGATAAACGGTGCCTTGTAAATGGCTCAAGTCCTCGATAAAATCGCCAGCTGAAATCTGAATTGTCTCCATGCCTTGGCTGTCTTCGAAAAGCTTGAATGCCGGTTTCACGCCTGGACTTCAAGTGTTTGCACATGCTTATCAAACAAGTCCCACTTTTCATCATTGCTTAGTTCTTTGAATTCGCAAGTGCAAAGGTATCTTTTGTCTAACGAGCCCAAGCGCCAGAACCTGCATTTTGAGTCAATGGTACTGGCATCCCCCTATGTCGACCTCGGTGACTATCATTGTGTCACTTGGCCACTTTGTGGATGTCCTTGGCGCTGCCTCGGCGATCCCCACCCACTGGTCTTGTTGTGCACTAGTAGTGCCATAACCCTCTTCTTCATCTTGTGGCCCCGGTCTATAGCCCTCGTCATTTATCCGTGAATTAATAGTCAAGATTTTGAGAAAGGTCAACTCTGTCCAAGAATAGCACAAAAGCGGACCATAAGCTCTCCCGGAGACATGCTACAGGAGACAAGTAGAGCACATTTTAGTTAACCATGTAGCGGCTAAGCATGAGAAAACACATAAGAAAACAATTAGAACTACTTTAGCCCACTATAATATCATTGGTTCTATGGTAAACCATTAACATAAATGCAAAATTGTAACAAAAATTAGTTGCAATGCGACCTTACCATTTTAAAGAGGAAGATGCTGCTCATTCTTGATAATTTATTCAACTTGGAGAATGTGCACATGTACATAGGAACAAGAGAAAACCAAATATAAGAGTCAATTTAAAGGAAATGCTAAGTATGTATACCATCAACTAAGTATGTCCACATGTACTTATACAAAGGAGCCATGGCATACCAGCAATTCCCAATGAATTGTTGTTAATTTTACAATTATTAGTTGGTAGAATGGATTTACGAATTGTATAAGACATTTTTAGCGGCATACCATAAACTCAAATCCTAGATTACTTGACCTTGTCCTTTTGGAGGAGGATCTTTCTTCGCTGCTGCCGCCGCCGTCCTTGTCCTCGGTCGACCTTTGTGGATCCTCCTCCTCCTCCTAGTCGTCGCGTATGGATCCCTCCTCTAGTCGTCGTCGCCATCTGCTGGGTCCCTCCTCCTCCGAGATCTCGTCGGAGGTGTGGCGGCGTCGCGGGGCGTGGTGTGGCGTCTCGTGAAGGGTGTGGCGTGCGGTGGGGGAGGTGAGGGGCGAGGCGAGAAAAGCGGCGGCGGCGGCGGAGAGTGGGAGGAGGCTGAGTGAGGGCATCCTTCCCTACTAACCTAGGAAAGTGTGGGCCTTAAAAGTAATGTAGTCAAGTACTACTGCTATTATATCATAAACATGAGATAAAAATCTAATTTTAAGAAATTTGGTTAAACAAGTGTGCTGTTGATATTTTATTCATATACTAAATTACCAACTATGAATTTTTCGTATTTTTTATGAATTTTTAGGTCTTATGGGCTCTAATATGACATGCATCACAAGTTCACATCACCAAGCAAACAAGTGTATTTGTTGATATAGCATCACATGTTCACATATGACATGCATCACAAGTTCACATCACCAAGCAAACTAACTCATAACAAACATATTCACATCTAACATGCATGAGGCACATCAAAATAAAATGCATCGGTAGGCATCACCAAACTAGATTGTAGCAAGGGAACTAGTTAGCTAGATGGCTTCTTTTGTGTTCTTGCCTCAAGTTAGCCTTGTCTCTAGTTTTGCAACTCTTTACGCATTCGATTCTTCTTTAGAAGTTCAATCTCCACCTCTTTTATGCGGCTTTAAGCTGCTCATCCACCTTGTCGATTCCTTTCAGATGTAGTCAATGTCATCCCGATTAACACATTCCTAAAACAAAGGAAAATTATATTGATGCAAGCTTCATAACAGTTGTAACTTACAAGAAAGCTATTTAGCTCTAACGGTTTCAAAACTTGCACTTCTCTTGGTGATTCCTTGAGCTTGTTGATTTCAGTCCAAATCACATGTCATGTGCAGCAACTTCCTACAACAAATGGAAATTGATGCATTAGAACAATTGATCGTGAAGATGTGAAGGTACAAGGACAAATTGCGTGATGGTTTGAACTTGCCTCATGGTCTTGAGTCGGAGTTGTTGCGGTCGTCGCCGAGTTGTTGCGGAGTCACGGAGGAGATGAGGTCTACCACCACTCTTCTCGGGTCAGAGTCTCACCTCAATGCGCGTGGACCGCTTCTTCCTTCGTGAGGAAAAACCCTGCCTCTCCATGGTGGCGTCTGAGTCCGCCAACTTGGCCCTTGCGCGTGTCGGCTTCCTCCCCGGTGACGAAGACCCTCTTCCATGAGCGCCGAGAAGCACGGCGGCGCGGTCCTCTTCATCGCGAACCTCACTCTCTCTTGGCGGGGGCGGATCCGAGGAAGGCGGGCGGGGATGTGGCGCGGGCCTCCTCCTTGCAGAACCTCCCCTAGAGTCGCGGGCCATCCTGCGACGGAGGCGAGAAGGTGGAAGCGGAGAAGGGGATAGAAGGCGGAAGGCGGGCGGGCGTTTATTAAAAGGTTCGGATGCGCAAATGATACGATGATTAACAACCACCGTCGCCAATGAAGGGTGGGCGTCTATTCGAATGAAGAAACAGTTTGCTTTTCCCTTCTGCAATCAAATTTTGTATCACGTATTTCTCTCATCCGTAATCCAAATTTGATGATATTTGTTTCTGAATTTTCTAAAATCAACATCTATTCATTTATGACATTTTTCGTATGTAATTCCATTTCTTGGATGTTGTTTATACATATATCTTGTTCCTTATAAGTACAACATAGAAATAATATTTGTTTTACACAACCATTACTAATGAAACTTTGCATTTCGTAATCTTATGGTGAACATAAGGTTATGTTAAAATTTCAAATGCATATGAGTTCGAACATGTTTTAAAGTGTGGAAAACTTCAATGTTGAAGTAACATTCTAAGAAACTATGTGAGAGATGTAGACATTTGTACACAAGTATAATCTTCCATTTTGAAACCATTTGAATTTTGTAGACAAGCTTAGGGACTAAATTATGTTGCCAAGTCAATTTGTAGAATTTTTAGAACACACTAAGACGTTATTATAATTATTATATCGTAAACAAGAGATAAAAATCTAATTTTAAGAAATTTGGTTAAACAAGTGTGGTTTGATATTTTATTCAAATACTAAATTACCAACTATGAATTGTTCGTATTTTTATGAATTTTTGGTGCTGTTTATGGGCTCTAATATTTGAGGAAGCAAGTTTCAATTCAGAAAAAATAATTAACCCCTCGACATCAGGACCCTCATCGCCAACAAGTGCTCCATTGTCCGAAATGCCCTGGCCGAATGAATATATTGACCCCTTCTTCTTCCCGATCGAGCTCCCACCGCCGCCATCGCCCGTCCTTCCGCGTCGCATATGTACTTCATGGGTACGGAGGTGCACGTGCGGGTGAGGTTCAAGGTTGCGGAGCAGCCACAATCACTCCATCGGCTTGGATCCGGTCGGTGAGCTAAGCTTTCCACTGGTCCTTGCGGGTGGTATGGCTCGTGGTGGAGGCGGACGGAAGGAAGGTGAAAACCACGGTCGTCTTTATTTCAAGTGTGCAAGGAACTCGGTGAGTAGTCCGTGTCTCCCAAATCGAGTTAGGGTTCTTATGTGCTTTTGATTCTGCGTACACCAAGAATTGTGGATTTTATTTCCACAAGGAGTATCTCGATCTTTGAAGGATCTTTGGCGTCATTGTTTTCGACGTCAGGCGGGCGCGGTCGATGAAGTAGTTGATTCAATGGAATGTCAAATTGGGAGCGGCGAGAGGCAAGCCGGAGGACAAGCAGAGGAAAGCGGAGGAGAAGATGGACAATGTGATCGGAAGATGAACTTGATTATTGTGGCTGTTGTTTGTGTAGTATTTGGATGTTTCGGATGTATGCTGCAAAGTAATTCGATGTTAAAAGTGGTGCTTTGCTTCATCTGTGGATGAAGAATGAAAAATTTGATGACAAACTTAAATGTATGAATGAAGAATGGATGGAATGACAATTGGGTCACAAATCTTAATGTGTCACATCACAAAATTCATCAATTCATCTCGACATTTCATTTAGAGGCATTTCATTACACACATTCATTTTGTGCTGCCATATATAGACACAAAGCAGTAACAAATTGGCATACACATTGCAATTCATTGTAAGCTGCCATAGACATTGCAATGCGTTATAGGAGACATGGATTGATCTACCGCGTCTCTTAGATCTACTATAGTTCAACAAACACAGAGGAACATATTAACGAGGAACAAACACACAGGAGCACATTAGAGAGGAACAAATTAATTAGCGGTAGTCAGGAGGCCCCGTCGTCGGGAGCGGGCCGTCGAGGCTGCCATCGTCGCCCGCCGTCGTAGGCAGCACTCCTCTCAAGGTCCCGCCAAGATATTGATCTTGAAGGCGTAATCCTTCACGGTCCTCTCAGGATCATTGAGTCGGGACCCCGAGATGAGCAGCCACCCGAAGCCTCACGCAGCGAACAAGTTCACTAACCAAGTGGCTTCGTCGGCTTAGTGGAGGAACGCCTACGGCGAGCGTCCTCGGGCTCGTCGGCGCGGCACCTCCTGCTCGTCGGGCTGGAACCTCCTGAGGCGGGCGGCACCTCCTGCTCTCGGCGGGCCCTTGAGGCGGCGCGGCTTTGTCGTCATCCTCCTCTCCCTGCTTCTGGATGGCTCGCTTGACAATGATATGCAGCTTGAAGAAGAAGCTCTTGGATTCACTTCTTGGTGGCCGGACGGTGGTCGGGGTTTTCTTGGTCTTGCATGATTGGCAGTTCTTGGTAGATTTATATTGACAGGAAGTCGTGATCTGCGCCTCGGAACCCATGTATATCAGAGCTCTTGGCCACAAAGAGACATGTGGTCACAAGGAGATGTGGTGTTCATATTTTATTCAAAATACCAAATGCCCAATGAGTTGTTCGATTCTTAAAAACTATGAATTGTTCATATTTTTATTAATTTTTAGGTGCTGCTTTATAGGCCCTAATTTTTGAGGGAAGCAAGTGTCATTTCAAAAAAAAAAAGCCAACAAAGCAACGCGGGTTTGCTAACCCATGCTTTGTGACTATCCATTTTGCAAAATGAATATTCAACCGCCCGGCCCATTCAGTCTCCCTTCTTCTTTCCGAATGGATAAGCGCAGCACTTTCCTTAAAAAAGCGCAGAGGAGGCGTGAGAGGAGGCGTGGAGATAGAGACAACGATGAGCGCTGGCGAGGGGCCAAGCAGCGGACGACCCCACGTGTTGGGGAATTGGGCAAAAACCTTTCACCCTCGAAACGTCGAAGTTGCCAAATTCGTGAATATTTTCGTGAATACGCTGCCGAATTCGTGAATATTTTCGTAAGTGTTATCGTGAATATGCCTCAGGGCGGAAAATCTGTTTCGTGGCAAGGAAATGTTCGTAGAGGTATTCTGTTAATTTTATATAATTCGCTGACCTCCTAACGTCGTGCGAAATAATCGCCGAATTGGCTTTGGATCGCGAGTCTGCTGTCTGTTTCAGGACGACTGGAATCTGGCGAATTCAGGAAGTCATGAACCTGCGAATTTCGGGAAGCTCGAGGAGTCTCAGTTCGGGAATCTTGATAAGTGATGATTTTCACGAATGAAGTTTCGGAGGTCAGAGGAAGACCAAGTCAAAGACGTCACCTCAAAAAGTTCGGGTTTGAAGTGTGAACTAGTGGCAGGCTTGTAAATGTATGAAATTAACCCCGCAAATCACGGGATGTAAAAGACGTTCGTGTACATGTTCACTCTAGGAATATTCTCTAGATTCGAGGGTAATCTCGGAATGTAAAAGTCCCTTCGTCTCCCTATAAAAGGGGCCGGGAGGGCACGTGTAAAGGGGTTCACAACTTTTGAGGCGAGTACATACTTTCGGGGATTCCTTGTCCCCGCTTTCATTCTTACTTGCGCGTGTTTATTTCGGTATCTTGTGTTCGGGGATCCCATCCAATTTTCGGACCCCCCAACATTGGCGCCCACCGTGGCTTCAGCCGACAAACAACCCATGATGCCTCCACAGAAGAAGTGCAAGAAGAACACACCCACAGAAACCAACCAGGAAGATCATTATACTGAAGAGGACAACGAAAACTCTCTCACCGCAACCTTCAGATTTCGGACATCAAGAGAGGAGGGCGAAGCTCGAGGCTCTCCGTAAGGCATGAGCGAGAAACGGCGCACACTGGAACCACTTCATCAAGAGGAAGTGATGAGGAAGATGACCAGGCCGTTGATAGAGAACTAGAAAGAGTGCAGAAAGTACCGCAGAAAGAGAAAGAAAGATTTGCAAACCAACTAGAAGCAAAAAGAAGAGCTTCGGAGAAGCTGGAGAAACTTAATCTGCAAAAGAACAAATAGAAAGAATGCAAAGAGAAATTGATGAAATGAAAGAACAAGAAAAGCAGTTCACGTGGCGTGATTCACCACACCGTAACTCCGCCGTAATGTAAGAACTTTAAGAGAAAACTTTTTCATGGTAACGGAATCTCGCAGTCATGGATCCAGATTCACCACTCTCACTTGGGTTGCAAAAAGCACCGTACCACCAAGTTCAAACCGCTCTCCCAAAGTACAATGGATATGGAAACTCTAGACAATTCCTCATGAGATATGAATCACCGTGAATTCAGCAGAGGAGATGATGTCGACCGCCAAATCATTCATCATTTCTTGTGAAGGCCCTGTCTCAATCGTACTCTCTACCACCACACTCAATCTGTTGGATTGACCTCAAGACAAAATTCATCCAAGCTTTCCAGATATTCCATGAAAATGCAAAAATCATCGAGACCTATAATTGCAAGCAAAAGATAGAGAGCCATTACAGAGCTTCGTAAGAAGATTCATGCAACAAAGATCTCAGATCCCGGAAGCAGACGACAAGACAACAATACAAGCGCTGATCAAAGGCCTGACTCCGGGACCAACAGCCTCATACTTGTCCCGAAAAGAGCCCAAAACTATTGGCGAACTCTTTCACAAACTAGAAGAATACATCAAGTCCGATGAAGATCATCGAAGAAGAGTTGCTGAACGAAATGAGGCAAGGCAAGGCAATAGAGGAACAACATCGAAACCTCATTATCAAAACCCACGAAATATCAATAATGTGGAAAATCCTCAGTTTAGCCAGGACAACAGACCGAGCACAAGAGGAGGTTTTTCGTCAAGAGGAAGAGGAAGGGGAAAAGGACCCCAAGGTTCGTAACCACGATCCAAGAGATCCATACTTCTACTGCCGATATCATGGAAGAGGCCATAGCACCGAAGCGTGCCCAGAAACCAAAAAGAACATAGCCAGAATCCAACAAGAGAAAACTATGATGAGTATTGCTTCCACGGCGCCGAACCAATTCCGTCCAAACTTCTGGCAACCACAACTCTTGGGTCCTCAACCGAATCCAGTCTCAATACAGCAGTTTCAGCAGGCACAGTCGTCCTGGCAGCCTTCCCAACAGTTCTATCCTCAGTCTCAGGCGATTCAAGCCATTTAGCAACCACAGCCAATTCAAGAAATGCTGCCACCACCACCCGACAATTCATCAAGACAAGAGTCGAGCTCGAGAGGTCATAATCCGAAAGCCTTACCTTCCTTCGGAACTATTATGCCTATAACAGGGGGTTCAGCCATGGAGTTCGAAACAAAAAGACAAAGAAACAATTACTTCAGATCTGTGAACACAGTCATCAATGACGGTCCAGCAGCGCGACCAGAGTGGGCTAAGGTGCCGATAACATTCATTGAACAAGATTTCAGATTGAAATCATCGGATCACAACGACGCCATGGTCATCGAGGTCAATATAGCTGGATGGGTTATCGGAAAAGTTCTGGTGGATAATGGAAGTTCGGCAGACATCTTATTCATGAAAACTTTTGAGAAGATGAGTTTGAGTCCACACATGCTGCAGCCACCAGAGTACCCACTGCTGGGTTTCGGAGGAAAACCAATCAAACCAGCGGGAAAGATAGCTCTGCCTGTGTCCTTCGGAGATCTTGACAATGCCAGAATCGAAACTCTCATCTTCGACGTGGTTGACATGTACCATCCATACTTCGCGATTTTCGGTAGAGGATTCATTAACAAGTTCGATGCGGTGATAAGGCAACAGTTCCTATGTATGAAAATGCTGGCACCAAAAGGAGTCATCACTGTATTCGGCGATCAGCAAGAGGCCCGAAACATTGAAAAGGGTCACACACCAGGACAGACCAAGGGCTAAGGGGCTCCGTCTTCACCAAGGTCCGCGAACTCGAGGCTTCGTTGGTAAGAGCATAACCGTCTCGTTGAAGGAAAAACTAGCTAAGTTGAAAACTACGCATCGAATAATACTGACAACATTTGGCCCAAAAGTCAGTAAATCTGCATCCAGGATTAGCTTCTTTGTACAAATGCCAAGCTTCACCACTAACTATTTGATCCTGGTGATGGATTCGCAAAGGTATCACATCCTGCACAGGCCCACCTTGCAGACTGCAGTTAAAATTTACAAGACAAATGTTAGAAAGGGGCTCGCATGACCCACAAATATACAAGTATATAGTTTTCGACATCAAGAGTAATGTTCGGACAAGTGTAATTTCATCCATCAATGTCAACCTTTGGGGAGCTAGTTTGACGATCGGAGCTCTCTTCACCCTCGTCGTCTTGACCATCACCACCGCCGCCGTCACTAATGCCGCGCCTTCCTCCAACCATCTTCATCATCGGTAGCATCGCCATCTTCTTGAGATCCGGAGGGTGATTCTTGGTTTTCTTTTTACCACGTTCCTCTTTCTGAATCATCTGAAGAAACATAAAAAAAAGGGGGAAGAGTTAATGAAAATCAAAATAGAAACATCCATGAGGTGTCAAAAATCGGGCAAGATTTCCCAAAACCAACCTTGTCAAGCTTTGCGCGAGCAATCTTTTTAGCGAACTCCTTGCCGCTTGCAAAACCAAAACTCCTGGCGAATTTAATCTTTATAGCCCGGACGCCTTCGTGGCGAAATAATCGACGTGCTCCTGCTCGGGAAAGTGAAAGTTTCTCACGAAACTTCACGAGATCAACGCAATCGAAATCAGAGAAGCTTCGAATACTCTCTCGAAAAGCAGCAAAGTCACTAGCTCCTGAAATAACATTGGGAAGAGCATGGAACTCTGCTTCAATCCAATCCATCAAATCGGAGATTTCTTCGCTTTCGGGATTGGACCGACTAACACCAAAGTTTCTTAGGGCCTCTCACTTCTTCGAACAAGAGCTTCAATTTTTCTTGATTTCATCAACATCCTGCATCAAGCTTTGCTTCACGGACAAGGCCTTCTCAAGATCTTGAATCTTTTGTTCTTTATCGCCGTAGTCTTTGCAAGATCAATTCTTTGTCGAAAGCTCGGATTGCTAACACGAAGCTCATCAACGCTTTTAGCATTCTTGTCAGAATCCTTGCGAAGGTTTTCGATCATTTTCAGATCATCTCCATGAGTCTTATTTAGCTTCTCGAGATCTTTCTTTGAATCATTGAGGCAGCTTCAACAAGTTTCTTTTCATCTTGACACTTCTTCAGAGAGTCAGCAAGCTCAGAGATCTGTTGCTCTAATTCAATACTTGAAACTTGGTTCTTGTTGAGTTCGCACTTTAGCTTCTTAGATTCACCAGAGAGCCTCTTAACAACCTCATCCTTTTCAAGGAGCCGTTCAGAGACCACATTGCCAACAATTGATGCCTTCAAGTCATAAGTCTTACGGCGGCAAGCTCAGAAGGCGAGTTTGAGCATTTTCTTCGAAAACTGCAAAAGGTATAAAGCCTAAACTAACAAAAACTCAAGAAATATAAAAGAAACCATCAGAAGTACAAAGAGATGGAAAAATGTGCGAACCTGCTGGGTTCAACTTTATCAAAGGAATTGCTTATGGCTCGTAAATCTATTTGGCCGAGGAGACGTGCTTCTCAACAACAGAGGAACGCTTTTCAACAACGGATGATGCCTCGCCAACCAACCGAGTTTTTTTTTCTTCGGCACTCCCTCTCCTGTTTCATCCACAAATTCAGGGGATGTCCATAGCAAGGCAAATTTAGGACCATCATCATTTGAATCAACCACTTCACCCCTAACACTTAGTAATTTGCCTCTAAAAGACGTACCAAAGCTTTCATTGTAAGCAGTAATTGAAGGACAAGGATCTTGACCTTCGGGAAGTTCTTCGCGCCACTCAATCAAAGAAGGGTTTTCGATAGGATCATCGCCTCTTTGACGTCGACTCTAGATCTTTAGTGAATTAGGGAAGCCTTGTCCTTGGAAGCAAAAGCTGAGAAGTATCCCCCCAATTTCTGGCGCAGACTCAACAGGAGCAGCCTGAACTTCGGGCATATCTTCTGAAAAAGTTTCAACATCAACAAATTCATTCTCAGAACCTGGACTATAGTTGCGACGAACACCAAATCTCAAACCACACCATAAGAAAGAGGAGAAACCTGTGGGAAGGGGCTCCTCAGCGATTTCATCATCAGAGAAAGCCGAAGGAACACGCTGAACTGTGGCAACAGTGATCTTCTTTACGGCTGTCTTAGCTTTTTTCTGGCCCAGCTGAGCAAGACTTGAGGCCGCTTGAACTTCAGCATCAGAAACATCTTCAGAGGCTTTCCGTTTTCTCTTGCTAGATTCCAGAGAATTAGTCTTTTCAGGACAAATAGTAGCAGAAGAAATGTCCCCTGCATTGTTCTTTCCCTTTCCTTTCTTCAAAGATTTTTTCCGTGGAGCTTTGGGAGGAGCAGCAGAACAAACTGCAACGGCAACAGCTGGGACCTTCTTATCAACGCCCGGAGGACGGGAGCGAAGTGCAGTCTCAGCACCAAGCTCAGAAAATACTCGATTCACTCTTCTCTTATGCTTCACAAGGGCTTTGAAAGACTTGTACTCGTTAAGAGTTGACTCGCCAACCATGGTATCAACTTTTCTTCAGTAAATAAAGTCTTCGACACTTTGTCCTTCTTTCACGCAAATTAAATATAGGAAAAGGCACTTGCCGCGCCGCCCAATCCACACTCAAGGAACGATACTAGCAGGCCGCCATCCAGCAGATATGGGCCAAACTTCGGCTGCAATAAACTCTTCAATGACATCGTGACCGCCGAGAATGGTGCTGGCCAACAAAAAAGCATTTTCGCAGTTCAAGTTGGCGAAGACGCTTGTTGTATGAAGCGGTACAGGTAGTCACCGGCGCCATTGGCGCGAATAGAAGGGGTAAGCTGGCCTGGGTAGCCAGAACCTTAGACATGTCCACCTTCACGTAAAACCAAGAAGAGCTCCAATCTTTGGAAAGGTTGGTCTTGCGCAGGTGCAAGTTGGATCCGGTTGAGACCCTTTCGTGAATTTTGTCTTCGGCGTATTAAAAGTACAACATGCGAGGCGCATCGTAGTATTTCCCATCGCCAAGCTTAATAATGTCCTTCGATCACAAGCTCGAACAAGCGGCGAAGATATCGACACCAAAGTTACACTCAAAGGTTTTCATGATCCAAGAACTTTGAAAGTTCCAAGAAGGAATTTGGCGTCAATGATGCATCTTCACGAAGAACTTCTCAAGTATGCAAGGCGTAAGGGATCAGGGAATCTGAGTCCACAAGTAAAAATCGTGAAAACAACAACTTCATTTGCTTGAGCAGGGACTTGTTCCCCAGAGGGAGGGCGTCCATCACCAACAGGGAAAAACCCGGCTCCCTCGTATTCCTTGATAAGATTAGTAACTTTGACTCAAACACGAAGGCCGGAGGATAAGACTTAGTCTTCATGACAACAAGATCACTCACATCAGCATCGACGTTGAGAGATCCTCTTCACCGCTGACCTTATCTCACCGCCTTCGTGACTACCGTAATCATGACGGTTTCGCATCGTGGTTGTTTGTGCGAAACGGAGCACTCTCGTAATCAGAACGTCCCGGGCGGGCACCAGCAGCTAATTCTTCCAAGTCATGGGTGCAAGATTGCTTTTAGTATGAGCCACCTCGAAAATAAAGCAAGTACGAAACATATATCAATTTATAAGAAACAAGAATGTGTGAAAAATTGATAAATCAATTAAAGAAGAAGAGAAAGCGAAATACCTTCGAAGAACAAAGAAGTTGTCGAACTTCGGACGCTTTAAGATGAAGAGCTTTTTCTTCGAAGATGCTTGAAAATTCCCGAAGAAAGCAACGGAATGGTGAAATAAAGTTACCGCGCCCACCCTCTATTTATATGGAGAGGGGGGTAGTTTCAAGAAACCACCTCAATATGACCGTTGCGAGTTTTCAGGGGGACGCGTGTCCACTCCGACGTTCCGAGGGTGACATTTTTTACCAGAATTCAGGATATTTTTCGTGGAAACGGATCGTCGGAGTCAACCCGCTTCCCCGAGGGGCTAGTGTTGGGGAATTGGGCAAAAACCTTTCACCCTCGAAACGTCGAAGTTGCCGAATTCGTGAATATTTTCGTGAATACGCTGCCAAATTCGTGAATATTTTCGTAAGTGTTATCGTGAATATGCCTCAGGGCGGAAAATCTGTTTTGTGGCAAGGAAACGTTCGTAGAGGTGTTCTGTTAATCTTATATAATTCGCTGACCTCCTAACGTCATGCGAAATAATCGCCGAATTGGCTTTGGATCGCGAGTCTGCTGCTTGTGATGACCGAATCGCGAATTCAGGAAGTCATGAACCTGCAAATTTCGGGAAGCTCGAGGAGTCTCAGTTCGGGAATCTTGGTAAGTGATGATTTTCACGAATGAAGTTTCGGAGGTCAAAGGAAGACCAAGTCAAAGACGTCACCTCAAAAAGTCTGGGTTTGAAGTGTGAACTAGTGGCAGGCTTGTAAATGTATGAAATTAACCCCGCAAATCACGGATGTAAAAGACATTCATGTACATGTTCACACTAGGAATATTCTCTAGATTCGAGGGTAATCTGAATGTAAAAGTCCCTTCGTCTCCCTATAAAAGGCGGGAGGGCACGATGTAAAGGGTTCACAACTTTTGAGGCGGTCTGAGACTTTCGGGATTCCTTGTCCCCGCTTTCGTTCTTACTTGCGCATGTTTATTTTGGTATCTTGTGTTCGGGGATCCCATCCGATTTTCGGACCCCCCAACACCGCGCACCCGGGATCGAGGAGAACCGGAACGCAAAGCGGTGCCGCTGGATCCGCGCGTGCCGGCGAGATGGCGGCGAAGAGGAGACGACGATGGCGCGGAGAGGGGCCAAGCGGCGGTGGAGTGAACCCAATGCGGAGACGAGGGTCCTCGTTGGATCCTCTCGGGTTCGACGAGGGGCCAAGCGGCAAGGAGGAGCGTGCAAAGGAGGACCTCATCTCTGACTGGCAACGACCACGGCGACGGCGAGGCAAGTTTCTCTGAATCTCACTGCCTTTTTACTTGTTCTATAGATGGAGCTTGAGCTAGCTTGAGCTTGAGCTTGATAAGGTTAGTGCCTATGATGACGTTTTCCATGCTTGTCATGATCTTATACCAAGTTCTGAGGCAAATCAGTTCTGAACTAAGTTCTACTTTTACTTGTCACACCCTGCTATGAAGCCTAGGATAATTTTCAAGTTCTTATATAATTTTCCTATGATGATTACTGTTCCTATACTGCTCCAAGTTCTGAGGCAAATTAGTTTTGAATTAACTATGTTATTCTTATACCATGTTTAACCCTGTTTCAGGCAAAACTCTTTGAGTTGTGAGCAGAGCTTGAGTTACTTCTAAACCTTAATGTCTGGGATTATGTGAAACCTAAGTTTGAAAAAAATCACGAAAGAAGTGAACATCCTCATCAAAAAGGCTAAGCACATAAGGAGGTACAAGTATACTACTGAACAAAATCTCGAGCCCATTGAAGATGCACTCGAAGGGCTTCAAGAATCCTTGGTTGCTTACGAAGAGGCTGCAAAAAGAGCCAATCTTGATGGGGCATGAGGAAGTTCAACCTTGTTGATGTGCAGGGTCAGTAGTCATACTTTTGTGGATATTCAAGGGGCATGCTTTAGTTGATGTGTATGGTCAGATAGCACGACCATAGTAAATAATGCGATGGACAAGTTAAGTCCTAGCCTGATGGACATGTTAACTTTTGTAATAATTATCTTTATTCCTGTGGACAAGTTATCTTCATCTTTGTGGACAAGTTATCTCTCTTATGATGTCTGTTTTGTCTCAAAAGATATATGTGTTGATTGTGCCTGTATGTCGAAATGGAAGCAATGAGAGATCGAGGTGACCTGTCAATAAAGACAGACTCAAAGGAGACGAGGATTCACAAACCTCCGTCTCCTTTCTTCACAAAGGAGACACGGATTAACGAGACCTCTCTGTCTCATTTGTTCACGCGCGCTCCGCTTCACTCAGCGTGAAGAGTGCTATTAGACTTTAATTATTGAGCTCTCGTCCCAGTAACGGGCATCAAATGCTCATCGGTAACGGACTTTATAGCCTGTTACCAATACGGTAGTGATCAGTAACGGACTTAAACAGCCCGTTACCGATAGGGCTTTGATCGGTAACGGACTTTAAGAGCCCGTTACCGATAGGTTTAACTTGTGTAACGAACTCGATTTAACATCCGTTACAAAGAATTCATGTAACGGGCGTTTAAGAAGCCCGTTACCAGAAGTCCACATTGGTAACGGCGTTGTGAGGAGGCCAACCGGGTCGGCTCGCGCGCTTATGGGTAACGGGTGCCAAACAACAACCGTTACAGATGTGGGTGCATGTAACGGGTGTTAAGGGTCCGTTACAAATGCTGCGTGACCTATTTGAGGTTTTCACGTAGTGGGAAGCAATTGAGAAGGACAACAGGCGAGTTGCTAGAGCATATAACAAAAAGGTAAAAGCTAAGTCTTTTCAAGTAGGACATTTGGTTTGGAAGACTATTCTACCTATAGGATCCAAGAGCAGCAAGTTTGGTAAGTGGTCTCCAAGTTGGGAAGGTCCATACAAGATTGTAAGAGTTTGCTCCGGAAATTCCTATATGGTGGAATCATTGCAAGGACAGCAGTTGTCCAGGGCGCTCAGTGGAAGATACTTAAAGAAGTTCTACCCGAGTGTATGGCAAGACGCTTGAGGATACATGGTCGGTTTTTGTGAAAATCGCCCTTAGCACAAAAATGGCCGACAACAGTTGTGTCGTTCTTAGAATTATTTTTCAGCACGCAAGCTTTACTAAAAAACATAGGGCATGTGTTGACACTCAAATTTGGCAAAAACCGACTCAAAGCTGTGCAGTGGCCGACGGGTCCTCGCGGTCCGACCGGGTGCCAGAGCTGGCCCCAAGACGAGACCGCTAGGCGGTCTAATCGCCCTCAGGAGGTGGCCAGACCGGGGTACCCCGAGTCTGAGTAGAATTAGGAGTTTGGCTTGATTCCAAGTTATAAAGCATTGTTTGCAGGGCAAGTCCTCCCACCCTATAAATATAAAGGGTCGTTGCCGATTGAGAGGGATAATCCAATCGTCATTATCAATTTTACCTTATTTTCTCCAAACCCTAACTTTTCCAACCTCCATTGCTCTCCTCCTCCGTCTCCACGGCAGCTGAGGGAATTCTGAGTGGCCTGCCGATCTCAGGACAACCCTAGGCAGCGAATCTAGGTTTTCAACGTGCCTCCTGTCCAAGGCAGTTTGACCGGCCCCCGAGACGGTTAGACCGACCCGTGCTGGGTGGTTCGGCTAGTGGATTTCTGACGACCGCGCGATCTAGTGCATTCGTGTGTTCGACCGAAAAAGATTCAACAATTATGTTTTATAAAAAAAAATTACCCATTTTTGTCATTACGAAGATCGTCTAAAGTAACCCCACATATTTAAATCTAAATTACACACCTATGACATTACTAATTAATTATTATTTTTAATATCTATATTAGCTCTCACAAAATATATTAGAAAGTAAAGAAATCTTATAAACTAAAAAAAGCACAGGTCCCTTATCTCCCTTCTCTTCCTCACGTTTACGATTCTTACTAAGTTACAAGATGCCGGCTCCTATCCCACCTGTTGTGACAACCATGGAGAGCTCTCTCCCTTTCCTTCTCTTTCATTATGGAGGAAAAAGATCAATCGATCTGATCAAGATGAGTAGTCCCAATACAAGGTAAAATATGGGAATACAAAAATATAGGAGTGTGCTTTATGTAATTATCGACTTTGATAATTCTTATGAGGACTTTGGCTTCAGGATAATTCATTTAGGTTTCTAATTAAATCAATCATTATTTTAACTACACAACCCATTTGCAGATTGATATAGTAAAGTGAAAAATAGAAACTTCATGCATACATCCGAGGTAGACTATAACCTAGCTACATACATGCAGAAAAATTTGTTACTGAAATCAACATACATGTTAAAACCTGAAATGAGCCATAGCTACTTATAAACACTACTAATGTGTCTTACGCAGGCCATACAAATATGTACCATCATAGTAACAAAATAAAAATGTTAGGGAAGCCAAAATTGAGATGAAGTTGCAAAAAGAGTATCCGTTCCCACTATAGCTTGTTTGACCTTTTCAATCTCAAATTTGACTGCTCGTCTTATTCAAAAAAATTGTGTAAACATAGTCAAATTTGAATATTTTACATAATTAAGCAAGCCACAACAAAAAAATATATGATATTTTACATCATGTTTTGAATAAGATGAGTATTCAAACTTTAGAAAAAAAACCAAGGAATTATATGTAAGGAATGAGATGCTCGTAGCCTAAGAGGGGGACGGTGTGGAATTAGGCAAACATAAAACTTTAAAGCCTATGGCTCCCACTACTTGCTCAAAGAGTAAACTAGAACATGCTATCTAGGTGTCAACTATGATTGTTCTAGTGTAGATCCCTCATCCCAAATAGTTTTCCAACTTATAGCCAATTCTATCAAGATACTACTCTATGAAAGTGGAGGCAAGCAAAGATTTGAAATTATGAAACATGGAAACATAGATAGGGATGAGAGGATTTAACCTCTTGACATGCGATTTATCTTGTGGTATCGGTAGGCACTAAGTCACTCCTAGTCCACGTTGTTAATTAAAGCACTCATAACAAGAGTAATACTTCCTAGTCACCAAGTCTCTCCCAAGGCGCAACTTGACTTTGCCAGAAAGGCACTCGCCAAGCACCTTAGTCACCATGATGTCATCTCCACCAAGGGAGGGGGTCTCCACGTCCCCCGCACACAAGTGTCAACACTGCTCCACACCAAGCTGGAGGATCGAAGACTTGCCGGAGAGCCACTAAGACCCCAAGGCTCTGATAGCTCCTTGTACACCTTGATCCACTCTAGAATCACCTCACAAGGTTCGCACACATTACATACACTTAGTTCTAGCCTATGCCTCCACTAAACAGTCTCACAAAGCATGTGTTAAGCCTTTGGATGAACACTTAAGCACTTTGCTAGCTTGGATGTGATCTCAATGTGTCTTGAACTCATCTAGACTTCCACACACTCCAGCACTTTCAAACAGACGGTTGGAAGGGGTATAAATAGTCCAAGACATCAAACTAGCTGTTGTCCAATGGTTACAGAAAAGTACACCATCCGATGAACCGATGTTATGCTTTTCTGGGCCATCGGTTCATCTGGTGCCCTTCCACGTCACATGGCTGTTGCAATTCCTAGTGATGCAATTGATCTGACGCTTACACCACGCTTCCTTTGTTGTCATCGGTTCATCTGGTGCTGAAGGACAAATCTCCGAAACCTCTCTCGAAGTGAAGCTGGAAATATTGGATGAACCGATTGTTGATCTAGTGCTACTACTGATTTCTTCTTCGGTTTTCTTCTCGTGGCAAATTACTCTGACACAACTAAAAATGGGGACGTGGGTCGATCCGGCGCGCGTCACTACCTTGACTACGACCCAAGCATACCTTATACTCCGACGGTTGCATCGACGTCATTTGTAGGTATCATCGGTTCATCCGATGGTCCCATTTTGCTTCTTTTCAATATACTGCCACTCAGAGCCTCTTAAATAACCCTTTCTCTAGATTTTTGCTATAGTTTCTTGGCTTTGATTGTGGTTGCATCCTTGGGACCTAACGTATCTATAATGACATGCTAGAAAACTTCGGTTAGTCCTATTGACCATGTCGACATAAATCACCAAAATGAACAAATGGCTTTGATGGCCATGCTCGCTATACTATAAATTGAAATGGAGGGAGTAGATAGACGCCCATCACATGTGAAGGGCCGCCACATGCAAGTCAATACCAAGCTGGTTGTTTTGTCGGGCTCCTTGTGCTCCAGCTCCATCTCCTGCCTATTTGTGAGACGGAGGTGGGGAGAGGGAGAAAAGAAGCTCTGCGCTCTGGATTTAGAAGATCTTGGCAACGTGCTGGATCCTTACCACGCTTTGCGTTGGCATCAAACTAGTTTAATTCTAAGACAACTGCTGCTTCTCGATCCGATCAGCATGTGGTACTGCAGATGCTGATCCGGTGGCTACAAAATCTGGGGTCAACGACTGTTTAAGTGCAACCGATTGACAAGCCCAAAAAGATATCTAAATGGATATGCATGCGCACGTTAGTACAGTTGTTAGGACAATCACAGCTCTGTAGCACTAATCTACAACTGTACTCGAGACTTTTTTTTTTCAATTCACAGATCTTTGACAGAATGCCAGCGGTAGTGATCTTTTTCTTTCGGTCTCTCCAAACGACGCTACCGGTAGCAATCAAAGAGCAACAACAAAGTGCTCCAATTTAAATAATTTGTTTTCGGAGCTGGCTGCAGCTATTTAAGAGTCTCAATATGAAAACTGTGTTGGATATATATACCCTAGAGCCAATTGGATTTGATCCACTAATGGGCTTGATGGATTTGATCCATTAGGGTACTAGAGTCTTAATGGGCCGCAAAGGTTGAAAGGCCCATTAGTGACCTCTATATATACAAAGGTGGGGAGAGAGGAAAACCCTAATCACCTATTTTCGCTACAGTACCGCCGCCGCTACAGTAGCCGCGACGCTACAGTAACCCGCGGTGAACAGTACCGTGGGTGAATAGTGATTTCTGCAGCCCCTCCTCCATCTATATATCATCCAGTTCGTGATCGTTCGTGAGGTACTAGTACATCTACGATCGGCGTTCCTTCCCCGTACGTGTGGATACCTTGGAGGTGCTACGTTTGGAGCACAAGGACGAACCGGACGTGAAGGACAAGGTGGACGTGAGCAACTGCACTGCGCACGCTACCTCGGCCGCGTTCGTCTTCATCGAGGCGGTTCCGCTGCAATCTGCGGCGTCTAGTGGTAATCCCGTGATCTCGGCGGCAGCAGTTCTGTTTTGCGGGAAAATTTTGTTTGTGTTAGCGTAGCCCCGTATCCCATCGGTGGTACCGAGCCGTGCTGCTAAGTTTTAGATTCGGGATGTGTGCATATGGAGATATGCAGATGTAGATCAAAGTTTTGATCGGCTTCGTGTTCTTGTCGTGATGGTCGTGTAACGAATTACTCCTACCGGTCGGAATTCCGCCATCGGAGTTAAGTGATACACGTAAACCCAGCCACAACGAGAAGGAGATCAATTGGATTGGTCGAATCGAAGCTAGGTCAAGTGCCAGGCGCATGGGATGCGTGGCGGCGGATTGGATGCTACCGGCGAAAACCGAAAACATGTTGTTCGGTAAAACAGTCATAACTTTTCTTAACTCGGATGAAGACGTTTTCTATACGAAAATTGATCTACAGAAAATTTTACACATGTGATAAACCAGCTTTGCTGGTCTCGGCGAAATTAGTTTTGCCAAATTCGGCTTGCAAGATGGGTTTTCGGGCGTTTTAAGTTTGGACGTCGGAATTGCGATAATCTGTTTTGCGGGTTTTTGATCGGTATGGCCTATATGTGTATGTGATGCATGTGTGTAATTTTTTCGTGACTGCGTGTCAGCGTCTGAGCGGCTGTATTGTCAAAATTAATGTAATGGTCTGCGTACCAATTTGTGATGATCTAATCTGCGATTGTGTAACTTTCATTACTAACGCGTTAGATAGTTCTTGGAGGACTCATCACATGGAGGATGGCACACACAGATCATGGAGATGGAGATCAACATGATGTACAGGTCAATGGAGATGGAGATCACCATGTGACAATAGGCCATACCGTGTTACAACGTGAATGTCGTTCTTACCATTCTACTTTTACATGCGACAATGTTATTTTCTTGCGTGTGATGTTACGAGTAGAACGATCCCTTTGGAATTTTAAGTTAACATGCCCTCTCAACACTTGCCACCGTCCCATGTCTCGTACAATTAGTGGTGGGTCTATGAAATTAGGGTGTCACTAGTTTTCCTTGACTAGACGGGTTTGTATCGGATACTTACACGCATAAGTGTTGGTTTGCTTATCAAAGTCATCTTAGGTTAAGGACTTTGGGGCATAAAGGTTGGGAGCCTAGACATAGAGATGTCACCCAACAACAGGAGTCATATGTGATATGATTAGCAAAGAGTTGCTTACCGATCTACCTTGTTTACTAGCGGTGACGCAAAAGCTCACTAGTAGACTTGTTAGTTATGGATTCTGAATCACTAAGTATCAATGTGGGGATATTGATTTTAGTGGGTGTAAATTCTTTTACTCTGTCATGGATATATTGTCTTAGTGTTTTGCATTTATTATTCTGTTGTAGATTAATGGCACCTAGCAACACCACATCGTTTACCTTGCATTCGGTCCTTGAGAAGGACAAGTTGATTGGAACAAACTTTACGAATTGGATTCATAATCTGAGAATTGTTCTCAGAGCTGAGAAAAGGGAAGGAGTTCTAGGCACCCTATTACCAATAGATGGTAACGTTAAAGAAAAGCATGGGCAGTAGTCATGTGATGGCGATCCAAAACAAGCCGACCTTTAAAAGGAAGGGCAATTCTTGGAAGAAGAAAGGTAAGGCCAAGGATAAGATCCCAGTGCCAAACCAGGCGCCCAAGGCTAGTCCAAGGCCAATGAATGTTTTCATTGTAAGGAAATCGGTCCTTTGGAAAAGAAATTGCAAGTTGTACTTAGCTTCTATGAAAAGCAAGGGAAGTAAGGGTACTTCCACTTTAGGTACACTTAATGTTTATGTTACAGATATTTTCCTCGCTGATTCTTATATTAATTCTTGGGTATTTGATACCGGATCGGTTGCTCATATTTGCAACTCGATGCAAGGAATGATAAGAAGTAGAAGCGTGGAACGAGGAGAAGTTGATTTCCGTGTAGGCAATAATGCAAGAGTTGCTGCATTGAGCGTCGGAATGATGCAACTACACCTCCGGGATTTATATTGGAATTGAATAATTGTTATTTTGTTCCTAGTTTGAGTCGAAACATTTTATCCCCTTCATGTTTGATGAAGGATGGTTATTCATTTGCGAGTGAAAACAATGGTTGTGTGATCTCTAAGGATAATATGTTTGTGGCTTGTGCATCCATTGTGAATGGCTTATTTATTTTAAATCTTGATGATTCACCTATCTAACATAAGTGCTAAAGGTCTCGACCTAATGATTTGAGTCCTACCTACATATGGTATTGTCGTTTGGGTCACATCAGTGAAAAGCGCATGAAGAAGCTCCATAACGATGGACTTTTAACTTCGTTTGATTTTGAATCCTACGAGACATGTGAAGCTTGTTTGCTAAGCAAGATGACCAAGGTGCTTTTCTCAGGTTTTCCTGAGAGAGCCTCAGACTTACTGGAACTCATACATACAGATGTGTGCGGACCAATGAGTACGACAGCTAGAGGTGGATACTAATACTTCATAACGTTCACTGATGATTTAAGTAGATATGGTTATGTCTATTTAATGAAGCACAAGTCTGAAACTTTTGAGAAGTTCAAAGAATTTCAGAGTGAAGTAGAAAATCAACGTGGCAAGAAAATCAAGACCTTGCGATCTGATCGTGGAGGTGAGTATTTGAGCCACGAGTTTAGCAGTCATCTAAAGAGTTGCGGAATTGTTCCACAACTTACGCCACCTGGAACACCTCAAAGAAACGGTGTATCCGAGCGACGTAATCGAACCTTGTTGGACATGGTCCGATCAATGATGAGCGATCGGACCTACCATTATCATTTTGGGGTTATGCTCTAGAAACCGCAGCTTTCACTTTAAATAGGGTACCTTCTAAGTCCGTAGTTAAGACACCATATGAGATGTGGACTGGTAAGACTCGGTTTGTCTTTTCAAAATTTGGGGTTGTGAGGTTTATGTGAAGAAACTTCAATCAGATAAATTAACACCTAAATCGGACAAGTGCATATTCGTGGGATATCCAAAGGAAACCTTGGGATATTATTTCTATAACCGGTCAGAAGGCAAAGTGTTTGTCACCCGGAACGGTGTTTTCTTAGAGAAAGAGTTTCTTAAAAGAGAAAAATGTAGACAGAAGGTGTATCTTGAAGAAGTTCAAGATGAGCCGCTTGGCCAAGATCTCATAAGTGATGCTAATGTAGCTGAACGAGTTGAGATGCCCGTGGCAAGAGAAGCACCACCACAACCACGAAGGTCTGAAAGGGCACGTCGCGCAACTGATAAGCTCAATCTCATGATCACGGGAGCGCGACATATTGTTGTTAGACAATGATGAACCTATGACATATGCTAAGCAATGATGGACCCAGATTCTGAGAAATGGCAAAGTGCCATGAGATCCGAAATAGATTCCATGGATGACAATCAAGTTTGGAACTTGGTTGACCCGCCAGATGGTGTTAAACCCATAGAGTGCAAATGGATCTATAAGAAGAAGAGAGACATGGATGGAAATGTTCACATCCATAAAGCTCGACTTGTTGCAAAAGGTTTTCGACAAGTTCAAGGAGTAGACTACGACGAGACATTCTCACCGTAGCGATGCTTAAATCTATTCGGATCATTCTAGCTATAAGCGCATATTTCGATTATGAGATATGGCGGATGGATGTCAAAACAGCTTTCCTAAATGGAAATCAATCGAGGATGTGTATATGACACAACCCGAGGGATTTGTTGATCCAACCAATGCTAGAAAGGTGTGCAAACTTCAAAAGTCCATTTATGGATTGAAGCAAGCATCTCGGAGTTGGAACCTTCGCTTTGATGAAGTGGTCAAAGGGTTTGGCTTCATTCAGTGAAGAAGAGCCTTGTGTTTACAAGAAGGCAAGTGGGAGCTCTGTAGTATTTCTAATCTTGTATGTGGATGACATATTGCTGATTGGAAATGACATTCCTATGCTTGAGGTCGCTAAGACCTCATTGAAAAATAGTTTTTCGATGAAGGACTTAGGTGAGGCATACATTTTGGGCATCAAAATCTATAGAGATAGATCAAAAAGGCTTATAGGATTAAGCCAAGACACTTACATTGATAAAGTGTTGAAAAGGTTCAACATGGAAGAGGCGAAGAAAGGGTTCTTGCCTATGTCACATGGCATACATCTTAGCAAGACTCAGTGTCCTTCGACAACTGATGAGCGGGAACGCATGAGTAGAATACTGGTATGCTTGACCATCGGATCTATTATGTATGCAATGATATGTACACGTCCGGATATTTCGTATGCACAGGTGTTACAAGCGAGACCAATCTGATCCAAGTGAGGGTCTTTGGACAAATTAAAAATGTTTTTAAGTACTTAAGAAGGACTAAAGGCATGTTCCTAGTCTATGGTGGTGAGGAGGAGCTCGTTGTAACGGGTTACACCGATGCTAGTTTCAAAGCCCACAAGGACGACTCAAAGTCGCAATCGATACGTATTTACGATAAACGGTGGTCTTTGTGAGTCGGAAGAGTTCTAAGCGAGAGACAAGGGTGATTCTACAGCAGTCGAGTACATCGCGGCCGAGCTCGCAAAGGAAGGTGTTTGGATAAGGAAGTTCCTTCTGAACTTGGTGTGTTTAAAGTGTCTCTAGCCCATTGGATCTTTATTGTGACAACAATGGGGCTATTGGGCAAGCAAAGGAGCCAAGGAACCACCAAAAGAATAATCATGTATCTTGAAATTTCATCTCATACGAGAGATCGTTAGGCGAGGTGATATCAAGATATGCAAAGTACACACGGATTTGAATGTTGCGTATCCTTTGGCAAAACCTCTTCCACAGCCTAAGCATGAGGCGCACATGAGAGCTATGGGTATTAGATACATTCTAGATTAGCTCAAGTGCAAGTGGAAGAATGTTAGAAATATGTCTCATAAAGAATCATAGAGATGATTATATTTCATTATATCCACTAAGCATGAGGCACATACGAGAGCTATGGGTATTAGATACATTCTAGATTAGCTCAAGTGCAAGTGGAAGAATGTTAGAAATATGTTTTATAAGGAATCATAGAGATGATTATATTTCATTATATCCATGACACTTTGTTCTTTTATTTGAATATCCATGAAAGACGACTTGTATTTGATTGGTAATTATGTGAATTGTTTGTGAAACTCTTTTACTTGTATGGTTATTCAAAAGTTGTCCCTAGTATGAGTTAATGACTAGCACATGAATTAGTTGATGACTATGTTTCACAAGTCATGAACATGGAGATGTATAACTAATAATGTGGGCACATGTATGACATGGAAATTTGGAAATTTGAGACTTTGTTATATAGTTCTCTGTTTACACAACGTGCATGCTATGTCCTTAGACTTGAGATTGTCGCATGTACTCAAGATGTGAATTGACCTACTTAGGGGCTATCAACCGCTACTCAGAATCGGGTAGTTATAAAGGTGGCTTTCGGGTTTGTCGGGAAGCATCTTTGTGAGGCATGGTCAATCAAGATGGAATTTGCCCTCTCTACTTGAGAGAGATATCTCTGGGCCCCTCGAGTGACCGGATCAAGAAATGCATGGCCGTGCTAGGTTAAGAGTTAACCCCCTTTAAAGGATTCGAATCACGGTAATAGAAAGAGAGGTCGACTTGGAGCTAGACCAAATATCGTGAGGCAAAGGGAATAGCATGTATGAAGCGATGTGTGGTTCGTCTGATAAGATCTTTACGTATGCATAGGAGTTGACACATCTTGCTAGATGCCGCTATCAACTATTGGTCGAGTAGGAGTACTCGGGCCATGTCTATGTGTGCGTGAACCTATAGGGTCACACACTTAAGGGGTTTGGAACATTAGAAAGCTTGCATATGTGATTGTCTCTAGTGCAAGTGGGAGACTGGATATATGCCCTAGAGCCAATTGGATTTGATCCACTAATGGGCTTGATGGATTTGATCCATTAGGGTACTAGAGTCTTAATGGGTCGCAAAGGTTGAAAGGCCCATTAGTGACCTCTATATATACAAAGGTGGGGAGAGAGGAAAACCCTAATCACCTGTTTTCGCTACAGTACCGCCGCTGCTACAGTACCCGCGACGCTACAGTAACCCGCGGTGAACAGTACCGTGGGTGAATAGTGATTTCTGCAGTCCCTCCTCCATCTATATATCCTCCAGTTCGTGATCGTTCGTGAGATGCTAGTACATCTACGATCGGCGTTCCTTCCCCGTACATGTGGATACCTTGGAGGTGCTACGTTTGGAGCACAAGGACGAACCGGACGTGAAGGACAAGGTGGACGTGAGCAAGCGTGACGCTGCCTGCTACCTCGACGCTGCGTTCGTCTTCATCGAGACGGTTCCGCTGCAACTGCGCGTCTAGTGGTAATCCCGTGATCTCTGACAGCAGCAGTTCCTATTTTGCGGGGAAAATTTTGTTTGTGCTAGCGTAGCCCCCCCTAATCCCATCAAACTAAACTTTTCCCGCTTTTCATTTAAGTTTGTTTTTTCCCCATATACGTAAGCTTTTATGGGCCTCTAACTTTCTTGAAGTTTCAAGAAAAGTTTCCTATTTCTTTGACCTTCTATCTAGCTTTTCACACTGAGAAAGTCACTACAGGAATCAGTAGTTTTGCTAACTGGGCACTCGGCAAAGCTCGAATAACATCCGAACAAAGGCCTTGCCGATTATTACATCCGGCAAACATTAAACAACAAAAAATTACTCAGCAAAGAGATTTTTACCGAGTGTTTTTTGTCGAACCGGTAAAGAGTTTGCCTTAATGTTAACTGAGACTAGGCAAAGAATTTTTGGAAAAAAATAAAAAAACAGCCACCATGTCCGCGATCACCGCCACCACCACATCTGCATTGAGAAAAGCTGTAGGGGAGCCGGCCAACACCTCGATTCCCGTCTTCCGTACCAGCTACACCTCGATTCCCTGGTGTCCACACCGGCCACACCTCGATTCCCTACCATCCACGCTTGCCACAACTCTTACGACCACCTTCGCCGCCATAGTGGATGATCAGGGCCGCCACCGCATAAGGGAGAGGTGGATCTCAACCTTTCCTCACCGTCGGACACCATCGAGGCCGCCACCAGGAGCCACCGCGAGAGCCGTCCAGCAGCGGCTCCGGACACCCCCAAGGCCACCGTCTACACACGCCCTTGAAGGAGCCAAACAGGAGGGACTGGGATAGGGGGACTTGGGGTATATAAAATAGAATCTTTGCCGAGTGTCTGATCGGGACACTTGACAAAGACACAACTTTCTGAGGGCCAGATCTGGGCACTGGACAACCTTTTTTTTCATTTTACTTTTTTCCTTCCTCTTCATCTTATACATAACGCGTTCTTCTAAATTTGTTCCAATTCAATTTGAAAATACCTTGTCAAATTCACTCAATAATATGTATTTAATTTCTGTACTTATATTATTCCATTATTCTATGCAATCATAACTAAAAGTCAATTTATATCAATTAAAATTCTGTAATTGCACTTAATACATTACAATTGTCAAATGATTAAAAAAATATCAAACCTTCACATGAAGCAATCTAACTTCTCTATTGCCTATAAAAAGAATTTGAAGTCAAACAACAATTCGACCATCACTTTGGCTCCAAATCTTATCGAATCGTTCTCAATGATACGTTTCTAAGATTATTCGGTTTGTAAACATAGTACTTTACAAAATATGCAAAACCTTCTCAACTTTTTATCATGGCCTCCATGTATGATACCATTACATTATGACAAATCTCATTACTTTCAAACTTGGTTTGATTATTAAAAAATAAAAATCATTCGACCATACATTCCTAGTCGTGTTTCCTGAACCATATGTTCAAATTTTCATTTCACATGTAAGGCATCAACTAGGTGGAATAACATAAATATTATTTTTCTTCTTAGTTTATTAGATTATTTAAATTACTTTCCATTCAAATTCGACTTGATTAGAAAATTTTCTTGAAATGCATTAATTAATTAACTAATTACAGCAAACAAATACAAAAATATACCAAAGTTTAACATGGAGTGGCACATGTTGCCAGGTTGCCAGGTTGCGCCCTCTCAAATTCCACATTTCTCTTCGCTGCTTAATGGCCAGCTAATACGCCCCCCTGGGTTTGGTCCCCGAGGCGTCTCCTCTGCCCCATCTAGCTGGTCTCTCCCTCCTCATCCGTTCTGGTATGTTCAAGGTCCACATTTCTCTCTGCGCAGTCTCCCTGCTCTTCCCAATCTCTCGTCCCTCCAATTTGTCGTCCCTTCAGCGATCTTATTTCCGGCTTCCTAGCCATGGCACTTGAGGTGCCTGACAAGATCATTCACATTCTTGCCCGTTGGCCAATTACTTCAGTGCCATCGATCGTCAAGTAGGCACCAAGGTACCATCTAATTTGGGGTAAAATCTTCATCTTTGGTTGATTTTTAATTACCTTCACATACTATATTCAAGTCCAATTATGTTCAAGATGATCTATTGCTTTCTGCACTTTAGTTTAATTTCAATGGTAGGAGAGGAGGAAGAGTGCTTGACACATTTTCGTAGTTTCTTATTCTTCTCAATAGTTGTGCAAATCTACCAGTGAATGAGAAATTCCAGCTGTAGGAGAGACTTACATCTTCAGAATTTCTGGATAAGAAGCTATTCCACCCTGGTTACTGTGTATCCCTGTCATCCAGTACCTGGTCCCTCAAATGTTCACCACCAACTTCTGTTGACCTCAAAGCCAAAACTATACTTGAACCGCACTTCAGATTTCGCTCCCCTTTTCTTATATATGATGTACCTTACATAATGAAAAACAAAGAGTTCTGTTTTCTTACAAATAATTGATATTCTAACGGACATCATGTTTGCTGTGGCACTGCCGCACTGCTAAACCACTCCAAAAAACCACTGGTATTTGTTCCTGCATTTAATCTCTGGGGTTAAATACTCGGTTTGGTACTATAAGGTTTGTGTTAGACTTGATTCAAGCTCATGCAATGGGTGGATTTTGTAGTATAAGGGTTTATTATGCGTTGCATATATTATCAATGAATAGTCATTTTACAAGTTTCTTTCTATCTAGACATCCCAGGTGGCAGGTCCGGGCTAGTGGTTTCAGAAACTCAATAGTTTCCTGCGCTTGCAAGTTGCAAAAGCTTCAGATTTGTAGTAACTGCACAAAGATCAAGAAGATGGAGTTGGTGGTAGGTGCTTCAGAAGCGACTATGAAATCTCTCCTGGGCAAGCTGGGTGGCCTTCTCGCCCAGGAGTATACTCTGGTCAGGGGTGTCCGTGGTGATGTCCAGTACATCTACAACGAGCTGGCCACCATGCAGGGCTTTCTCCGCGACCTCAGCTCTGCCCCGGAGGAGCAGGGCTATCGGATGAAAGACTGGATGAAGCAGATCCGTGATATGGCCTACGACTGTGAGGACTGCATAGATGACTATGCCCACCGCCTCCCTAATGATTCCAGCAACCGTGATGTCAGGTGCTTCTTCATAGTCAGAATAGTAAATGATGTCTGGACATGGTGGCCTCGCCATGAAATTGCTTCCAACATTGCTGACCTCAAGATCCGAGCACAACAGATTGCTGAAAGACGCGAAAGATATGGAATTGACAACCCAAGCAACCGCAATGGCAACAACTCTCGTGCCGCTGCATATGACATGGCGGAACATCAGGTCGCCAGTCGTCAGCTCATCAGTATGAAGGAGCCTGTGGGGGTCACGGCTGACATGAAGAAGCTTGAGGAGTGGGTAAACAATCCTCATGAGGCACATGGTGTTCTGTCCATAATAGGATTCGGCGGTGTGGGGAAGACCACCATTGCCACAGCATTGTACCGGAAAGTCAGTAACAAATTTGAATGCCGTGCGTCAGTTAATGTGTCCCAGAACTACGATGAAGTTGCAGTCCTAAGGAGTATTCTGAAACAAGTCATGCCACGAGATAGAAATCAGGAGGACCAAGGTATAGAAGTCAGTTTGGAGAAAAAGGAACTAGCAGATCACATTATGAACACATTCAAGCTAGCTGTGCCATTCATCAGTGGCCACAAGCAACGAGGTAATGATGGGAACTCCGATGAAAAGCAGATCAAGGTTGAAACAATGGACCGTGATAAACTCGTCGATGAAGTAAAAAAACACCTAAAGGAAAAGAGGTACATTTAATTCCTTATTTATTTTTTAATATTGTTAATTGGTTACTAGATATGTTCAACGGTTTAGTTGATACCAGCTGGAGGAAATTAATACATGATATGATTCTATAAAATTATAATGCATGATGTACGAAATCCTGAAAGATCAAGACTAATGAAGTAACATAACAGGTCATGGTATCATTGTCACCAGTCCATCAAACCATACCCTTGTAAAAAAATTATAAATACTGACTAGTGACCACTGTACTCGTCCATCAACTCGTACTCCCAAATAACATCTTTAAGAGGCACAATTATTTCTCCCTCCGGTTTGGTAAAAGAAGTCGTTTAAGACAGCGACACGGTCTCCAAAATACAATTTTGACTTCTCTTTTCTATAAAAAATTTTGTTGAAAAGTTATATATGTATATTTTTATGAAATTGATTTTCAAAACAAATCTATTGATATGATTTCCACATTTCTAAACTCAACGACTCAAAAGTGATTCATCATTTATATTCCTAATGTTTGACCCAAACCGTGTCCAAAACTAATTATTTTACCAAACCGGAGGGAGTAGAATCCATGAAAAAGTTATGACCCACAGCTATTGATCAGAAATATATATTATGCACTCTCTCGTCATAGAACATTCAAATAACACAATATAGATGCACACCTATCTTAATCAGATTGTATTTATTATGCACTCTCCCATCAAAAAATATTCAAATTACACAATACTGTAAGCAAGGTAGGATGCGTGTATACCATGGTCGATTGTATTGCTATGAGCCCATAGGGCGGTATATATGAGAGTACAGAGTCTTGGAGGGCAAGGCACTTTCATGGGTACATATGGCAGTCCGGGATTATATCCTAACCTACCATCTATACTCTAGCGGTAGCAACAACGAGCATCGGAGAACAATGGAGACGTATCCCCCCTGCAGTCGGAACGCCAGTGCGAATGCTGCGACTGGAGCTCAAGCAGATGGTAGCCCCTTAGTGCCATAGTAGCCGAAGACGAGGTGACATGGTCGGTGGAGGAGGCGCGGTCGAAGCGTCGTCGAGGTGCTCGAGTACACAAACTCAGCAACTTCTTGCCGAAGACAGCAGCGGACAGTAGCGGCGGATGGCGAAGGTAGACGGTGCGGTGTGCGACTTAGGTCATACTCAGGGGTAGTGACGGCGCAGGTTGCAAAAGTCGCGCTCAGATCAGGGGTGGCGACGACGTCTTCCTTCAGCAGATCGGCGGCGGTGTCCGTGCGAGAACGGCTGGAGGCGCGGAGTCGGATCGAGCGCCTGCTTGACGAAGACCGGCGGCGAGTGGCGCCACTGCCTGAAAAAGGCGGCGACACCGGTAGATGGCTCGAACACGAACGTCGCCCCGGAGTGTCGACGAGCGGCGACGGACGGGCGACACAAACCCGATAACGAATCGGGAAAAACTAAGAAAAATCACAGCAGCAGATGGCAGACCTCCGGGTACACTCTCGGGTGCATGTAGCAGTTACTCCTCTCCTCCTTATCTCTTCCCCGTAGGTCAACACGGAGAGAGAAAGCAGATCGAGACAAGACCCGGCGGCGGTCCTAGACCGCGGCAGCGCGTCCTCCGAGGAGCAGAGGCGCGAGAGAGAAGGAAGCCGGCGAGGAGGCGACGGGGCGAGCCAGCGCGGCGGCGGCGACGACGGCGGCGACGGCGGTCGCTCGGCCCGCGCCCGACAGCGATCGGCTCCTCCCTCCAGCGGCCTTGCGGCGGCGATGGGAGGGGCTCCTCCCGGCCGCGACACGCTGCGCTATGCGCGGCGTGGCGGCGGCGGGGAGGCGGCGAGGCGGTAGGGCAAGCACGATGCGTGAGGGACGCGGCGCGGCGGCGGCGGCCCAAGGCGGGGCCATGGCGACGACGGCGACGACGCGGCCACGGCAACGGGAAGAGGTGCTTCATACGGGCGACGACGACGGCGGCGCGGATCGAAGGGATCATGGCGCATCCTAGAGGCGCGGCCCGGCGAGATCGATCTCGACCTCCCGGGCGGCGCGGGTGCAGCAGGCGGCGCGCTAGGGTTAGCAGGATCGCGTGACCTAGGCGTCTGATACCATGTAAGCAAGGTAGGATGCGTGTATACCGTGGTCGATTGTATTGCTATGAGCCCATAGGGCGGTATATATGAGAGTACAGAGTCTTGGAGGGCAAGGTACCTCCATGGGTACATATGGCAGTCCGGGATTATATCCTAACCTACCATCTATACTCTAACAAATACTTATATAGATGCACACTTATATTAATCAGATTATGGTAGACTTTAATCGGTAATTATCCTATTTACATTTCATCCATATGTATAATTTTTTTTCAATTTATATTGCACTTCCATACGTGTTTGATACATGTTTAGTTGAATCTTAATTTGAGCTATATGTTTGAAACGTAAATTGGTATTCTCATTGCTTCTTCCACACATGTATACATGATCAATGACACACACATCATGCAAATATACCAAATTGTTATTTTTATGTTAATAATTATATAAATAGTTAATGTACATATAGTTTTACTTCATATTTAAATTAGACGGTTATTATTTATAGTAGTAGCTGGTTAAATTATATATAGCAGCTGGTTTGATCCCGAAAATCTATTCCCGAGGTCGGACTGGTAGATGAGCCGCCCCTGAAAATAGACTTCATTTGAAGGGACGCACCATCGTGTCACCCACATTTTGGAAATAGTCATTTCCAGAAGTGAACAAGGCACACTCACCCAACTGTGAAATGAAAAAAAATCAAAAAGCACTAGGGTGAAGTAAAAAGGAAAGCAGGAGCGGCTGGGGGATTGAAACAACAGAAGCCTAGAGTTGTATAATAGGACTTTGTTGCCCTCTTTGAATTCCTTCATATGTTTAGCAAACCATTCTTGATTCTTTCCTTATAAATGATTGCATTGTGATAAGCTTTAAGCCTCATCTTCTCCAATTCACTTAATTGAACTCTTTGTTTATTCTCATAGCATCAACATCAAAAGTCATCTCCTTTATGGCCCAATAATCTTTATGTTCAAGTTCAACAGGAAGGTGGCACGTTTTTGGATAAATGAATATAGATAAGGGGTCATACCTCTAGGTGTTTTGTGGGCTTCATATATGCCCATAATGCTCGTCTAGTTTCTTTGACCAATTCTTTTGTCCTTTAATCACTGTCATTTTCAAAATATCCTTGACCTGCTTATTTGATGTTTTCGCTTGATCATTCATTTGAGGATGACAAGGTGTAGAAAGTCTATGTTGGGTCCCTTTGATTATGTTGTATTTACGGCCAAAGCACAACTTGATCCAAAATACAACACATTAGCAATAATGGGGATCTTTCAAGTGCCAAGTGGTGGGTTAGTATAGAAATATGCATGAAAACACTAGTTAAATAGCACTAAAAGTGTGTCAATAACGAGCGTCAACAACGATCGCGAGCAAGATAAGATGAAATTCTGAAGGATAATCTAGGTTAACTTGCATACACACTCCAAAAATGGATATGTCCTTTGTGCCGTGTAGTGTCTATATACTTGTTTTGACTTTTCCAATTCTCCTACTATCATCATGCTACAGTAATCAACCATGGCTCATGTAGACTATTACAACATGAAAATATTGATTAAACTTTTAACCACAGCTACCACTGAAAATAATACTTAAATTCATATGATGACCACAAACATGCGAGATGAGCAAATATTGATATAGAGCACAATAGAGTTCATGAGCATAATCAGAGGTACAACACTAAAATATCAAGATCCCCGTTTGATCCGAAGCATGAACGGAGCCGCCCCGCCACACACACAGACACAATGATTTATGCATGTTGATACAAATCTAGGATGTGCAGATTTTGGAAAACCTTGTCACCAAAGATGGAGATGGGGGAAAGTCAAAACCCTAGGGCCGATTGGCACAAGGTGGTTATCCACCTTGACAAAGTTGTCGATGTTGGTCCTAACAAGGTCTAGTCTACTATATGCATGTTTACTATCCTGTCTTGTGGAATCTAATCTACTATCTGCATTGTTACTATCCAGGCTACTATTTACTTGTTATGTAAATCTAAGTTGGTTAGGACTTCCTCTAGATGGAAGATTGTTTCAGGAATCCATGACACATAACCAATATCATCTTTTGGTTTGGGTACTCTAAGCAAACTGAGTTTGACAACCAAAACCCGAAGCCTTGGTCAAGTGGACCAACCCCTATATGGAACTTCTTGTGCAGACCTTACTCATGTAGACTTTTATTAGAAATGTTCTAAGTCCGTGCGCAAATCAAGCCTATAAAAAAACCTCCACTTTGTGCCCTATTTTGCACACCAACTAGCACGATATTATATGAATTAGTAATAAACGCCACTAAAATTAGTAAAAGTGCTCCTTAACACTACAAAAAACCTTGTGATCCATGACGAAATTCACATGACGATTTCAGATTTCGTCACAGATCACACTACATCCATGACAAACAGTCAGATTTCGTCATAGATTCGCAGTGTTGGATATGAAGCCCGATATGAAGTCCAAATATTATGACGTTGTGCCAATTTCGTCATAGATTTCGTCACAGATCACACTACATCCATGACAACAGTCAGATTTCGTCATAGATTAGCAGTGTTGGATATGAAGCCCGATATGAAGTCCAAATACTATGACGTTGTGCCATTTTCGTCATAATCTGACCCACAATGTGTTTCATCATTTCGTATGAATAAATTAAAAAATTAGTATTACTCTTTTTATAATAAGTTAATCAGGTTTTAATTTTAAAAATAAAAAATGCAAACCCAAGGAATCTTCTAGTATTAGTATTACTCCTTTTATAATTATATAAGTTTCCCGGGTTTTAATTTAGAAAAACAAAAAAATTATGCAAACCGAGAGAATTGAACCCATTACCAAGCTCACGAGCATAAAATGCATTATTATTGGGCTACTAGACCTATTATTATTGCAACTACCTTGTTATTTTTTTAAGACAAATAAATAGGCGCCAGCTCACACCACGTCACTGGCCACCCCTCCAAGCGGCGGTAGGAGGAAAAATTGGAAAAAAAAAAGAAGAGCAAAAACGCCTAGGGTAAGATTCGAACCCATGCC
Source organism: Cenchrus purpureus (assembly GCA_022644695.1). Taxonomy (NCBI): domain Eukaryota; kingdom Viridiplantae; phylum Streptophyta; class Magnoliopsida; order Poales; family Poaceae; genus Cenchrus; species Cenchrus purpureus. Next base: position 59,696,929 of record CP053454.1, read on the forward strand.
GTCAAGCTTCCAAGATGCGCCACCAACCATTGCGCTATAGATCCACATGTGTACAAGCATACGTTATTCCGGATTTATACCTTAATACCAGGATGCCCGGTCACCTCAGCCACCTACCCCCACGTGCGCCAATAAAAAAAAGAGAGCCAGGAAGCGCAGCCGGGAATCGAACCCGCCCCCTTTGGGCTCCCAAGAGAGCACCTTACCACTAGACCACTTCGTAGTTTTTGCTTTAGTTAAGCATTTGTCTTATTTTCTATCGTTTTTACTGTGACACTATTGGTTGGGACCACATGGCAGCACCTGGTTGGTCGAGTTGCTTCGCTGGGACCACGTGGCGCATACTGAGCTCGTCTCCCCCATTGTTTTTTCTTTTTAATCTCCAATTAAAATTTGAAACTAGTGTTTCTCGGTCATAGTAACTCCAAATTCATTGATTCTTTTTTTTGATTTTTTATAAAATCACAATCTTTCATTTAATGATGTTTTTTTCTATGTTAATTGTAATTTGTTGAGCTTTTTAGTATGACTTGTTTTCATCTACCGTGTATATATATAGAAAAACCATGTTTTTTCAAGAGAATTGATAATGTGACTTCATATTTGATCATATTATGCTCAACATAAGGTTGTCTCCAAGTTTGAGGTGCATACAAGTTCAAACTTATAATGAGGTACTGAAATCTCAAAGTTTGACTTTGAGTTTTAGGAAACTATAAGAGGGATGTATCCTATTGTGAACAATGAATTATCCTACTTTCTTTAAACCACTTAATTTTTTTATGACAAGATTTTGGACCAAAAACAATATGTTATGCCAATTTGTAGAATTTTCTGACAAAATTTGGATATTACTATAATTATTATGTTGTACTTTTAAGATAAAAGTTTGAATGTTCCTTATAACTCGAATTGAATTTGTCATCACTCTGCAAAAACATGTACTAGAATGGAACATAGAAGCTTAAATATGATTTTTGTGAATTTTTTCCAATTTTATTGGTGGTACACATAGGTCAACTAGGAATTACTCTCGGTAAGCACGCAGAAATTCAATTAAATGATATAAAATAGCAAATCTATTTGAAAACTCTTGAAACACCTAGAAGGAAACTTAAATGTTGTCTGCTACATGTGAAAAATGTATTGAATTTTTGTGAATCTTATTAGAGGTACATATAGGTCAATTTGGAATTACTTTTGATAAACACGCAGAAATTCATTTAAATGATAGAAAATAGCAAATCTACTTAAAAATTCTTGAAACTCCTAGGTGACAACTTTTATGTTGTATTTTATATGTGAAAATTCTTTTGAGGGTATGTAAGGTAATAGTTTTTCAAGTTACTTCACAAGGGTGTACTCATTAGTGATTTAAAAAATAGAAAAATAATTTTTTTGCACAACAAATGGCAATGTGAATCCCCATATGTTAATAGAAGAGTAAATGTAAGGATATGTCCAGAATTGAGGTGTACATGAGCAAGAAAATAGTTTAGGGTATACAAACTTCAAAGTTTAGGTTGAGTTGTAAGAAACAATGTGAGAGACCTATATAGTTTGTGAACATGTAAACTTAATTTTCATAAAATCTTATAAAACTTTTATGTCAAGCTTGTACATCTATAAAATGAATCTATGCCAATTTACATAATTTTCGGAGAAGTTTTAGATATTATTATCATTATTTTATAATAAGATGGCTAGTAGAAGTTTTAATTTTACCTATATGTCAAATGAATTTTTCGTCAATCTCCTAGATATCGTCTAGAATAGACTATAGAAACCTAAATATAATTTTGTTAAATTTTTATGAATCTTATTATATGTACATATAAGTCAATTTGGAATTACTTTCGGTAAACATGCAGAAATTCATTTAAATGATAGAAAATAGCAAATCTACTTGAAAATTATTGAAACTCCTATGTGACAACTTATATGTTGTATTTTTTTATTAGAAAAATGTTTTTAGGGTAGGCAAGATAATAGTTTTTCATGTTACTTCACAAAGGTGTGTTATTTCACAAGAGTACAATAAAATGAAAAAGAAAAAAGAAAAACGTTTAGCGGAGTAGGAGTAAAACAGGCCGTTTCGGCCCAATTGACCCAACTTCTTTTGACCGTTCATCGCAGATTTGACGGCTCTGATCGCATTAATATCCTATATAACGTGATGCAGCCCCCAGCCGAAACCCTAGCTCCCTCTTCAGCCGCACACCACAGCTACGCTCCCTCCATCCTCACATCGGCCGTCCTCCTCCTCACCTTCCCCACCCTCTACTGCGACTCTCTCTCTCCCTCTCTCTCCCACCGACCCTGTCGTCCGCCGCCGCTGCCTCACCCCGCCGCCGCCACTCCCCCCACGCGCGCACTCGCTTCCTCACTCCTCCTCCCGAGCTCCTTTGTTTTCTCCATTTTCGGAGCTTTTTCTGGTGAATTTTCGTTCGTGGATTTGAGCTCGAGGTTGAGGAGATTTCTTTGGAGGAATCATTGCTGGTGCATCGGTGAGCCTTCCCATAGAGATTCCTCAAGAAACCTGCACTCAAAGATCTCAGATTTCAAAGTTTTTCTCAAATCTCGAGTTCTTGGTAGGCGTTCGTTTGACCTCAAAATCTGAGATAAATACTTGACCTTTTTCAGATCCACTTAGTGGATGTATTAGCCCTTGAGAAGGTGCTTCAATGGTTCAAGAATTGTTTCAATTTCTGGAGAGTTGAAGGAGGATTTTTGGATCGAAGTTTGGGTGGTTTCTTTCCCTTTCCTCTATTCTTTCTGTTCGTTCGTGTGCAGGGGAAGGAGTCGAGCACGTTTGGCCAGCGGTCCAGCTCGCACGCACGCGCAGCCAAGGCGTCTCCGGCGACATCACTGGTGTGCGCGCAGCAAGCTGCAGATTGCAGTCGAGTCCTGAAGCATTGACCGAAGCACATCAGGAACAACACAGCGTGGAGCAGCAACCGGGCACGGGACAGAGCAGCGGCCGGCAGCACACGGTTCAGCACTGCGCATCAGTAGTAGCATCTGCACTGCAGCAGCCTCGCATCTCCAGCCACAAGTGTAGTAAGAAAAGCTTTGTTTTTGCTTTGGTTTGTAGGTCATTAAGTGCAGTTCGTAATGGATTTTTGATCTGTCTCTTTCACCAATAGTGCTAATCATTGAGCTGATAATTACCTTATTTATTAATCACTTCTGCTTAGTTTAATGACATGTTAACCTTGCATGCTTTGGCCTGTCGTAGTGCATGATCAATAATCAGTGTGCTTGCAAGTAACAACTTGTGTTCACAGTTCATAGTAGCAAGCTTTCATATTTCTGCATCGGCTTCCTGCTCCACTCGATTGTGTGTTCCTCAGTGCTGTTGGCAGCAGTTCAGTTTGAGGGTGTAGTACACTAATAGCTTATTCTTTGAATTAAATGGCGTTACATCTTTTCTATATATCACTTGCGATATCTGGAGTGGGGATAGAGTGGTAATATGAGATGCTGGTGTAGTAATCATTGCTTTAGAAAGTTAATTGCTTTGCCTTTGAAATGACAACTTCAATCCAATCCATGCCATGGTTAATCCTTTTCATGAGCTGCTGTGTACACTAAGAATATGTGTGATTTAATTGGATATTTGTGTAGGCGTTCTACCTATCCGTAGCAGGTCTGTGCATGAACTATTTGTCGAAATGCCTAACTGAGATTGGTGCTTTGCTTACATTTTGTGTATGTATGGAACTCACATTGCAGAAATCTCTACCTCTGAATTTCCTTTACATTTTTAAATTTATCATGTATATGTGCAGGTACAACATGGCTGCGGACTTGTGGATGTGAATGAGAAGGGCGTCAAGCATACATGCATATTTCTTATAGGTCAAAGATGAAGCAAGCTGAGTTGGAGGAACTTTTTGCAGGAGCCAAATTTTGTGACTACAACTTATGTATTCTGCTGAAAACTATTTTTTTGTTGTTTCTGGTGCTATAATGGTTGACATCGAGTTATCCTAGATGAAAAAAATGTATGTGATATGTTCCATTTATTGTCATGCTGAATGGAAATATGATTCATTTGATTTTGTTATTTTTTGGGCCGGAATCATTGCTAATTGATTTGAAATTTATATGGGTTTTGTTTTTTGAATAAGCTTGAAATAGTAAAACTATTTTAGGCCCATTTTGAATTCGGTCTTTTGACAAATCGTATGTACTGACGTCATCATCGTCACATCACCTGCTAAGTGGCTGCCACATCAGTGCCATGTGGCTGCCAAGTCGTTTGCCATGTGGCTGCCATGTCTGCCATGTCATTTGCCATGTGCCTGCCACATCACCAACTGCCATGTCATCAATAGCCACGTCCTCATCCACGTCAGCAGCCAACTCATCTCTGCAAGTGACATGGCAAGTTAATTCATGACGATCACCTTCGTCATAGATTTTGGGCTTCGGGCTGGGTTTAATGGGCTTTACACCAATCTGACGACTTGAGCGTCACGCCATGGATCACGCTAATCTATCGAAAATTTAAGGGGGCGTCACGAGAAGGGATGCTGTGACGCTCAATACATGACGTTCTCAAATTTCGTCATAGATGTCGTTTTATGACGAAATTTTGATAATCTGTGACGAAAATCGACCGTCATAGACCACAAGATTTTTTGTAGTGATAATGAATGGCAACTCCCCTACCCCCAAATCAGTTCTCTAATTTTGTTTGCCTTTTTCCTTTTGGAGGCAAATTCGTGCTAAATGTTTGTATTGCACTTTGCCTATTTGCAGCCAATGTGCTCATGCTATTCGGAACCAATATAGTTGACATTGCTCCTCAAGCTTCTCCATCTTATATTCCGTTATGTTATTTCAACTCCCATTCTGCATTCCTATAGGGTTCACTTTGTGCATTTTATTCTTTAGGAGGTCTACCAAAATATTTATGCTCCAGTCCCAACGGCTGCTTCATTAGCTGACCTAGCATCTGTGTATCCAGCCTGACTGAAAGTGAAAGGATCAGACCTCTCTTCTTCTCCCTTTGAAGTACCAGGATAAATATTTTATTGTCTGAGCACCTCGAGTCACCGCTAACCACTCAAATATTCAGAAATCAGACCCTGTGTGTAAAACTAAAAATGGCTCATTATCGAGCCGCTCACATATTTAGTGATAACACAATTGACTATTAGGATTGGAGAAAACACATGAGACAAGGATATGATCCAATAATAGGATTGAAACTTGAAAAATGAGTGGAGACAAAATGTTAGCTCAAAGAGCGCAGTCGCGTCATCTAGATCTCGGACTGAGATCGAACTCAACTTGAGAGAGGGAGTTCGGACTCAACAGGATTAGAGCATAGAGATACCATAAGATAAGATATGAAAGCTCACCATTTAATTCTCAAAGGAGTTTAACTCTAGGATATAGATTCAGTAATAATGGTTTAAATTATGAAATGTATGAACTGAGTGCATATTTAAACATGCACACAATTGAAACCCAAGGAAACTCAAACATGAGCAAATGACACACAAGCATTGAAAACATTTTTAAAACACAAAATAATTTAGCCATTTTGAAGTTAACATTAGAAAGAGAGAGCTGACAAAGTTTAAAAATGGTTGCAAGGAATTTAATAAAAAATCTCTAAACTTCTAAGATTTTTCAATTTGGAAAATACGGTGTTTTACAAAAACTATCCTTGCAGAAAAGATATATTTGATTTTTCTTAGGTTATCTCATCTCTAATATGCATTTTCTCGGCTTTTTCTTGACAGCTACCTGCTCTTAACTGATGACATATGGTCTGCAAAAACATGGGGGAGTATCAGAAATAGTTTGCCTATTGAGAATAATAAATGCAGTAGAATAATAGTGACTTCAAGATTTCAAGCTGTTGGTGCAGCATGCTCACCAAGCAGCCCAAGTAATATTCTGCATACAGTTGATTTTCTCAATGATGTTGAATCCAAAAGTTTGTTCAAACGAAGTCTCTCTGAATCCAAAAGCATCAAAGATAGTGAAAAGGTACAGGACAAAGTCCCAGAGGAGATGAAAATATGTGGAGGACTGCCATTGGCCATAGTCAGCATGGCTGGTCTTGTAGCCTGCAACCCAAGCAAGACCAGTGGTCACTGGGATACAGTTTGCAAATCATTATTTCCAGAGAGTGTGACTGCTCTCTCCTTGGACGGGGTAACAAGGATACTTGATTTCTGTTACAACAATTTGCCAGGAGATCTCCAGACCTGTGCACTGTATTTGAGCATGTTTCCAAAAGGGTCCAAAATTAGCATGAAGCGTTTGACTCGGCGATTGACAGCTGAAGGTTTTGTTAGTGAGAAACAAGGGCTGAAAGAGGAGGAAGTTGCAGAGACGTACTTTAACCAGCTCATGAGAAGGAAGTTAATACGCCCTGTGGAGCACAATAGCAATGGAAAAGTAAAAACATTTCAAGTACATGACATGGTTCTTGAATACATCGTTTCCAAGACAACTGAAGAGAACTTTATTATTGTGGTTGGTGGCCACTGGATGATGCCACCACCCAGCAACAAGGTGCGTCGACTCTCCATGCAAAGCAGCGGTTCCAAGCATGAGAATATGACCAAAAACCTAAACTTGTCTCAAGTCCGGTCGGTGACTGTGTTTGGAAGCCTGAAGCAACTACCTTTCCATTCATTCAATAATGGAATAATACAAGTGCTAGATCTTGAGGGTTGGAAGGGTTTGAAAGAGAAACATCTGAAAAATAACATATGCAAAATGCTTGTGTTGAAATATCTAAGCCTCCGAAGAACAGATATTGAAAAAATTCCCAAGAAGATTGGGAAATTGGAGTATCTTGAAACTCTTGACATAAGGGAGACACATGTTGAGAAGCTACCAAAATCTGTAGAAAGCTAAAACGGATCAGTAGCATACTTGGTGGCAATAAAAACCCACAGAAGGGCTTGAAGTTGCCTGAAGAAAAAATTAAGGAACCAGAAAAAGGTACATCGGCTCAGGAGAAAAACAAGGACACAGTTACAAGTACGTCCACGCAAGAGAAAAACAAAGAGGGGATGAAAGCACTTCGTGTACTGTCAGGGATTGAGATAGTTGGGGAATCAACAGCTGTCGATGGCCTTCATCAGATGACAGGTCTAAAAAAGCTTGCCATTTACAAGCTCAACATAAAGAAAGATGGTAAAACTTTCACACAACTACGTTCCGCTATAACGTACCTTTTCAGCTGTGGTCTGCAAACTCTGGCAATCAATGATGAAGGTTCTGATTTTATCAACTCACTGGACTCCATGTCTGCACCTCCAAGGTACCTCGTCGCCCTTGAACTGTCTGGCAAGTTGGAAAGGACCCCAAATTGGATCTCCAAACTCCATACCCTCAGCAAGTTAACTCTCTCAGTGACAGTTATCCGAACTGACACTTTGAAGCTCCTGAAGAACCTGCCATCATTGTTTTCTCTCACCTTTTCAGTTAGTGCAGCAAACCAGAATCAGAGCATAATAAAGGAAATCCTTGAACAGAACAAATCAGAGTCTGACGGGGAGATCTTTGTTCCAGCAGGATTCCCAAGTCTTAAGCTGCTACGCTTCTTTGCACCCCTTGTGCCAAAGCTGGGATTTGGTGATAATGCAATGCCAGCACTAGAGATGATCCAGATGCGTTTTGAAGCGTTCGAAGGTTTATTTGGCATTGACACATTGGAAAAGCTCCGGGAGGTGCACCTCAGAGTTAATGGCCTAGCAGCAGAATTAAAAGGAAGTGATGAAGCAGAAACACAAGAAACAGAGACCCCTGAAACAAAAGAAAACGAAGATGCTGAAATAACCAGATTCTTGGTCGAACATTTGAAGAGCTACACTACTGAGAGGCTGAAGGTAATCGTTGACTATATCGTCAATGCATGAGATGGCAAATATTTCGGTTGTTGTCTGCTAAATAAATATGGATGGGAAGTATCCATTCCATGGCACTTTGTGTTTTTCATTGTCGTTTGATTAGTGTTGTTTCATTCTGTCATGTATGGCTGGAGCTGCTAGCTACACTGCTTTAGTGTTTGTTGTGGTTGTAATAAAATGGGATATCCCAAACGAACTATTGTAATCTTTATGTTGTGTTGTACACTATTTCCTATTGCAACTATTAAACTCATGTATTAGTTTACTCTGCTGAACTGATGAACTTCATTAAAGATTGCTTGGCTTGGCTATTTTTAAGATAAAAGAAGTAGTTGTGTGACTGAATAAACACTGGAGCGTTCATTACAGTCACCCGTTGCGCAAGAATGACAACATCAACCAGTTTAGATAATGTATGTAGTGTCTACGGATGAGCTGAAGAAGGAAAGCACTGAAGAACAACTGCTACAAGAGGGACAGGGCAGCACAAGAGGCAAGTGATACATGGGGACCGTCAAGCCTTACGCCAAAATTTCATCTGATGAGGAAGCAGAAAGATTATAATCGCGATTACCTCAAGGCCTCCTGACATTTTGGTACCTGACGATCTCCAGAGCGCTATGTTCAACTAAGATCATTGCGTTTTTTGTATTATTTATTATAAGAGCTAAGGACGGCCCCCCTCAAAAAGAGCTAAGGACGGTCGGCCTGGCAACGACGGCAGCGGCAGCGCTGGGGACTGGATCCAGTCGAGCTTGGTTTGGAGGTGCTAGCGAGAGCACGCGACCGGGAGGTGCCTGATCGATCGCCTTCGTGCCCTGGAGGCGCGGGGGCGGGGTGGGGGGTGGCGGCGGACGGGGCAGATGAAAAAACTGTCCCCGCGTGTGCAGGCTGTTATTTAAATGGGCTGGCCCAACGAGGTCGCGAAGCCCTGCCAGGCCCAACCCGCTTGAAGCCGAACGAATTGAGGTCACTGAGGTCGTCAAAGGCAGAGTTCTCTGCATCGGCAGTTCAGCACCACCATTCTCTCACGGGAATCCAAAGTGCTTAATCATTTGATTGGGAGTTGAATTGCACAATACATATTATGTATAGTTGTATACATTATACATATATGCATTCCTCATAGGTCGATCAAAAAGTTAAAAGCTTACTGGTGCTTGCTGCTGAAGCTGCTGCACAGATTCCAACCTCCTGGTGACTCTGCTTGGGAAGTGAAGGCGAGGTGGTGGGCGCGCGCACTGGTGTGACCTCGCTTCCTCTGCTCCCCATGTACAAATAGGTGCCGACGGCTGGGCTCAAGGTGCCCGTTTCCCACAGTTTGTGGGTACAAATAGCATCAGCAGTCAGGAGAAAAACACTGCAGTTTGTTGCTACGAATCACGAAGTGAAGCTCTGCCACGAATCCTCCACATGATGTGGCGAGAGAAATGACAATGATGAACTTCTGCACTCATGAGATCCATAAGGAGCCTGGGAACCAAAATTTATTTTCAAATATGGATGGATAGTAGAATTTTATGAAATATACTTTGTATTCAAGATTTTGGAATCGAAGGGAAATACTTATATACATCACATATATTTTGCACAAATCTATTATAAACCGTCAACTTCAATCTGCATCCACATCCAGTCCGTATGTCTATGATGAGATCTCTGATCCTCACCGGTTCCCTTGACGTGTTTGTTCAGGCATAGTCTGCCCAGTTCCAATCCTGTGTAATTGTAAAAGAAAAAATTCCAACAAGATTATCTGCATGGGCCACCTTGGTGTTTTTACCACAACCAAGTATCGTTGCAGATCATTGCAACACATATATCCACACAATTTTGGCACTATTGCAACAATTTGCATCATGGCCGAAGAACTGTTTCCTTGTACCTCTGTGCTTTCACTTGGTCAGGCGAAAAGTTCCTGCTCCTGTGGGCTTCTTTGATCTCAGTGATCTTGGCTGTCTGGCTGCTGCTTGCATGATTGCTAACCTGAATAGCTTTTCCCTTGTACTCTGTGGCATTGCCGCCAAGCCTTATCTTGTCCCCACACTCTCTGTTTCTGCCAGCAGTAGCACCATTGATACTGTTTTCTTCGCAAACCTCTGCACTCTGCTTCTTGTGTGGAAAAACCTCTTCCTTTTCATTGATCCAAAGGCTGATCCGTCTGGGGTGCTCCTGGACTTCTTCTCTAACGGCTTCAAGCATCACGTTGATGCCTGGACAGTCACTTCTATAGTTCCTGGTAGACCAGAATACAACCTTTTCGATGCTCTGGAGGTGTGTGATGCCCATGGGGAGGTCTACGCTTGCTCGGCCCGTGTAGAACTTGAACTCAAGATGCTTCAGGTTTGGCATAGCATCTTGTTTGAAGGTCACCAGAGGCAGACGGCAATCGAGCAAGAAACTCTCCAGCTTTGAGAACCCTCCGGCAGTGATGGCTATCGGCTCTCTTGGGAGGATTTCAAACCTTAGTGCGAGGACATGCAGGTTGGGCATCTGCCGCAGAAACTCAAGGTCGTCCTCCCCAAGCCTGCACAACCTGATATCCAAGGAGGAAACATCCGTCAAGTGTTCTTTAACCCACCGTGGGATATTCGTGTGTCTGCTGGCAACCTTAAGTCCCGTTACAGGTAGAGGTCCCCAGCTCAACCCGAAATGATCAAATAGCATGATGGACAGGTCCTCTCTGCACATTGCTCGTGAAGACGAAACAATAATACCGTTCTCCAAGGCTTGCCAGATATCACAAAGTCCGTCAGAAAACTTCACCAACTGAGGACAATGGTTGTCACCGGCAAGCACGCAGACTGAGTTTAGAATCAGACAACCTTCCCATGGTAGCTCAATCACCCTGGTGTCACTTACATTCAGAGTATTCAAATGTTTCAGTTTTCCAATTTCCCTGGGTATCTCTCTGATCATGGTGTTACTTACATTCAGGGTCTCCAAATGCTTCAGTTCGAATATTTCTGTGGGTAGATCCGCCACCCCTGTGCTACTTATGTCCAGAGTCTCCAGATTCTGCAGTCTGCCAATCTGGCATGGAAGCACAGTGATTTTGATGCAACCCTTGAGACCCAGGTACCTGAGACACAGCAGATTGCATATACAAACTAGACTATCATTCCCTATTTCAATTACTTGCTCAAGATCCAGCACTCGCAGGTGTTCCAAATTGTTGTTGTAGAATATGTCTATGTCATTCTTCCTATGCCACTGGTAGTACTCGTAGTGATTAAAAACGGGAACATCACTTCCGTGAGGTGAAATAACTAGGGAACGAGTATGAGAAGTTACATGTATTCCTGGTCCTGAATTGTATGCTGAATAACAATGATGAAAAACCAACCTACGAATCCGTTTAGCACTACCATGGTCATCTGGCCAACAGGTGAAAAGATTAGCTTCTTTTGATTTGCATACAAGGAACGGAAGCATTAGTGGGTGTGTTTGGTAAAACCTTTGTCCACTAGGATGAGGCAACAGCAGTTTCCTTGAGACAAGCTCGCCAAAGCAAGCCTCTGCTGCTTCCACTTTAGATACAAATCCTTCTGCAATCCATTTCCTGATCAAATCGTGCCTCTCAATCCGTTGAACCTCAGTCAATACTTTGGCTGAAAGAAAATCAGGGAATGTAGCACAGTATAACAAGCAAGTCTTCAGATGAATGGGAAGATTGTCATAAACAAGACACAAACTATCAGCCAGCGGTTTCAGTAACCGAATACTCATAAACCCATTCTTTACGTGATGTATCCAAGCAGACCAATAACCATAATTACCTTGAACCAGGCTGTCAGCCGCTGCTGCCGACAAGCAATGCAGTGCTAGGGGTGTACCACGGCTCATGTACTCGATATTACCGCATAGCTCATCCAGGCCAGCTGCAAGTAAGTCCCTCGTTGTGGTCCCTTTTAATATGACCGCCTCAGAAAGCTTGATAGCACCGTAACAATCAATACCCCGAAGTTCATGGACAAATGAACTCCTTTGTCTAGAAAATGCATCAGTGCAAAATTTCGTAGCTACAGCATCCATTCTAGTCGTCAGTATTATTTTGCTACCCATATGGTTCTCTGGAAAAGCCCTTACGATGATTTCCCATTCTTCCGGATTCCAAATATCATCAACTACGATCAGGTACCTATGCAAATTCAGAGTACCAAGAATACTAATTAGGCCTTTCGGGGTGGCTAGTTACAGACCTCATACACGTCTTCTACAAATCAGGACAGTGTATCTCTTAATAAAATCCTTTAACAACAAACGTGAAATATGTTGCATCTTAGAAAATGGAAAATGAGCAGACTGGATGCAGTAAAAGAAGAGGAAGAAGAAAATTTATCTATTGATGTTACTTGCAGAAAATGAAAACGTGAAATCTGTTGATGTTACTTGCATATCCAGCAATTTGCTACGGGACACTGCATCTTTGTGAAATTAGCTGTAGGACACAAAAATATATTTTCTTTGCTCTAACACACTAGTTTCTTTGCTGTAGGACACCGCCCAGTGTCTTGTAGCCAATTATTTTTTCTATAGTGTCCCACAGCAATATTGAAAACGAGCAGTGTCCTATAGCAAAATTTCCCTTGAAGTAACCATTTCGAAAGGTGGGTACGGTAGAGTAAGGAAGTCTGCATACCTCTTGTCAGCAAGAAAATTTGATATGTAGTTGACAAGATAGTGTTCAGTGTCTGCAGCTTCAGTGCCAGCAGACTGTATGTTATCAGCAGCTACTTGTCTGAGGATAGCTTTCAGCAAATCAGTCGTGGTTGAGCTTGCATAGAGTGACGCGAAAGCCCGGCACTGGAATCGCTCTCCTATTGCTTGGTATACCAGATCAGCCAGAGTGGTCTTGCCCGTCCCTGCAAACCCAACAATGCACACCATTTTAAGCGTCTGAAGATCTGCTGCACCCTCATCTCCTTGTAGCAGCTTCATCACTTTTGCTCTCTGTTTGTCCATTCCCACGAGCTCTGACGCATCCTTGTGGAGGAAGCGAGCTCGAGGGTCGACGGCAGGCTTACGGTTGGGGAAGACAGCCTCAGGTGTCGTCTCCAACCTCGCGCGACACCGCTTTGTCACCTCCCTGAGCTTTACTTTGAGATCCCGAAAGGGATTTTTTGCCTCCTTAGCGGAGGCGCTGTCGCTTCGGGCCAAATCTAGCATCAAGTCCTCAACTGTGTCGTCAATGTCGTAGAAAAGCTCCCGCGCCTCGCCCATCCAGTCCTCCGCCTCCGGTCGCCTCGTGAGGAGGGGCGCCATAGCCTCGAGCTCGGATTTGATGGACTTGATATCGCTCGCCTCACGTCTCCCCTCCATACGGTTGTTCCCAAGCAAAGCGCTGAGCTTCACTAGGACGGGTCCCAAGGCGCCGGTGGCTACAGTCACGGCGGCGCCCTCCATGTCCATCTTCCACAGAGACACACACTCTCTCCCTCTCTCTCAGATCTCTCCGGCTGCCTGGTATTTTGGCTTTTCAGTTCTTTTGTGACTTCTGTCGCTGTATGCGTCAACCCGTCTGTCGTTCCCCTGTTTTTAGTTTTTTATACAGAAAAAACAAGTGGCTGCTTCGAGTTGGAGAGTGTGCGCTTGGTTTTTAGATAAGACTAAACGATCCGGCGCGCGATGCGCGCCCTATCGAAAGCATACTTCATCACGATCAAATTTAACAGAACCAAAAGAACATAGAATTTATGCTAACACATGACTTGTCCTGACCGAATTCATTAAAAAGTATGGATCAATATCGTCATTGCTAATGATCTGACCTTTGGGTACCCATAAAGTATCTGTATTGTCAAATATTACACATTTCGATCATCTGCAGTCCATAAGGTTCTATCTAGCAATATATTACACACTACAATTAGAATTCCTAGCTACCAAATATTTAAGATGGTAGCTTGGAATACTAATGCATCGAGCAAGTTTTGAGGCATTAAATAAAGAGAAGGGCACAATCTACAAAGCAACGAAACCACCAAAATGTACATGCTCAAGCCTTCAGAACATGTTGATAGGCGAGCAATTGACTGCAACTGGTAGACATAAATAAAAGAGAGAGTCACAATTTACAGAACGAAACCACCAAAATGCACATGCTCAAGCCTTAGAGCGTGTAAGAGGCGGCGATCTGCTGAATCGTAGACAAAAGGAGATCATCATCTTTCTCATGCTAGACACCTAGATATCCTCTGTTGAACTGTAAAGGAACCATATAGTAATGATATCAGAAAAAGAAATGAATAAAAAAATAAAAAGACAACAAACACATTGTAGCATATTATTTGAACTGCATGATAAACTCGAATCTAATTTGGAAAGCGTCAGCAAACAGAAAAAAGATGCATCAAATTATAGAAAAAGTACATATCCCTAGAAAGCGTGCCCTATCGTGTTAACAATCAAATGCAAATAAATGAGCAACAATCAACTGTTCGACTCAAATGACACATGTATAAGCATCCTATCATAATTGTGAACTCATGGACATGAATTTCCACATCTGCAAAAAATAGCAATTATTTTCATATGGTTGTCTAGAAAATAAGTAATTATTGCAAGGCTTTATATATTCCATACACACATACAAACTATCGTTCCAAGGCTTTTATCTAACAGAGTTCGTTACAACAAGAAATAAAGATTATTTTAGTTTTACACATAATTTTCTATATAGCACATAGTAAGGGAAAGTATGCACTATAGTCTACAGCCTCCTTCAAAATCAGTTGTGCATTGCTTACTCCAATGCCTGTGAACGTACGTACCAACCAAAGCACACAGTTCCATAAGCAACAGGGCACGTCGAATTTAAAAGAAGTAAAGAAGTAACGATCACAAAAAAAGTAAAAGAACACAAGTTCATTAGAGTATGTAATGGGCACAGTAGTAATTATTCCCTTCTCTTTGTATGAGTTCAACATCAGAATTGCTGGAGCTAGCACTAATTAAAATGACTGCTAGAAGCAAATGGACAAAAAATTAATCAAGATCCAAAGGGACTACAAAGTTCGGATTGATTTACCTTACATATGAACCTCTCGAGTCATGCGGACGCCATGATTCATGCTTTCAACGACATGGGTTTTGGGCTTGTCATATCTCTCCATTATGTGGTGCGGCCTTCAAATTATGTAAGAAATCATAAAAGACTATGTGAATATGTGAATGCGCTCATGCAATTTCTTACATGATGCGGTTTTTTTGGAACACTTTAGGATTAGATTTTGTCTCCAGCACACCAATAAGCAGGGTGACACATAAATAATTAGATTCGTTTTCAGATAGAAAGATTATTGCTGTGAACAGGACTCTATGGTGCTTCTTATGTGGGATTGTGCATATTGCTTTCTCAAGAAACAGACCTTTCAATGCAGTCTAGCAGTTCACCTAAGAAGGAAAGGCAGGAAGCCCACAGCATGCCACCAACTGAAGTCCTGTAATTCAACATTTAAGACTATCAGGGAGAAGAAGACAAGTCCAGAAAAAATGCAGGCAACTAAAGAAATATATAAGATGAGGCGCACAATGTGAAGCTTTTAGGCATCCGGAGAAATAGTTTACACAAATAATGCGGAAAAGAGCTTCCAAGATACCTGCTCAGACCACAACAGCACAAGGCAAGCATGATCCAAGAAAATAAAATACAAAGCATGATAGGACTCCTGCTGTCTATAGCTATCAGCAGAAGCGAGGATCCTATGCACAGAATATATAAGCTGATTATCTTTGGGAGCACATCAGTTGCCTCCATACGTTGCCCCTACTTGCTGGCATAAAGAAGTGCCCCTTGCTAATTATAAAGCTAAAGCTAGGTCAATAAATCCCACATCTCATACTTCTAATTGACCATCTCATATTCGATGTAGATGACTAGAGCTTGTAACCTTGTTGCCTAGTAATTAATAAATAGATAAAGCTGGATCAATAAGTCTCACATCACATTATATTAAACCACACGCACAGGCTGAAGCTAGCTAGGAACACCTTATGTGAAGAGTTTGAAATGCTGGTGCCACAGCAAGCGTAGAGGCAAGTCACAGTTCATCAAGGGCAGATTGTAGAGGTACATTTGGTTTCCAATGTCCTAGTTCATACACATCTCCACCTAGAAGTTCCCAACAGTGTGAAATTAGCACCTAGAACAGAGCTGTTTCTAATGGAAGGAGAGGAAGGTGTGGAAGCAAGGAGACTACACCGTCGATGTGTCCTGCGGCAAATAGAAGACGAGGCCCAGTCGGGCAGGCGGTTGGCACAGGATGAGGCTTCCCACACCAGACCCAGTGAGGTGGGAGCTCGCCTAGTCGGATGACGCGTATGTAACGCATGCCCACTACTGACTGCCAAGAGCAGATCGACACGAGGACCGCCGAGCCGCGGAGCTCTTTCACCATGAGGGTTGCGAGATTTCACAGCGCCGTCAGGCGGTGTCGGCATTGCGAGGCGGCAAGCGTTCGTTGGCGCGTGGCTCTGGCGGAGGGACGGCCACGATGGCGCCATCGATGAAGCTACAGATCTGCGGCGTCAAAATCCAAATCGAGTAAGGATTAGTGGAGAAAGGAGGTTGTAGAGGACGAGCGAAGAGGCGAGCTTACCTTGTGACCAGCGCTGGCGTGACTCACCCGATCATCGGAGGAGCATCGTGTCGTGGCCTCTCGATGTTTGGCCACTACGGCATCGCTGACGTGGCGAGCTCGGCCGCCGGCCCCGCGGCCGGAGGAGAGACGGCGATGGGCGACCCGGAGGAGGCGGCGACGGGTGGCGCTGCTGCCGGCGCCCATGCCGGCCGCGCTGCCACCGCCCGGCCGCGGCTTTGGTGAGGAGGGCGGAGGAGGGAGCTCCGGCGAGGAGGCCAAGGAAGAAGGAGCTACGGCGGCGAAGCCCGCGGGAGCGGACTGCCTCCTCGCGCCACGAGACCGCCACCGCTGCCTTCACCTTCGCGTCGGCCTCAGCGAGCTTGGTTGCCTCCCGCCGCGCTGCCCCCGGAGGAGAGACGGCGGCGGGCGGCGCTGCTGCCGCACCCGTGTCGACCGCCACCACGCCACCCCGCGGCTCGGCGAGCCGAGGAGGGAGCTCCGGCGAGGAGGCCGGGAAGAGAGCTCCGGCGAGGAAGCGCCGGAGCGGCCAGCGTCTCCACGCCACGAGGCCCGCCACCGCGGCGCCTCTGCCGGACTCCACGTGAGGCCTGCCGCCTCTACGGCTCGATCTGCAAGCTTGGTTGCCTCCCGCCTCGATTCCTCGCACCTGTAGGTCAACCACAACCCTATCCACACTCCCCACCACCCTAATCCGGAGGAGAAGAGGTTGTCGTGAGGGATCTGGGAAGGCGTCAGCGGCGGGAAGAAGGGATGATGGCTAGGGTTTCGTCCCGAGGCGAGAGGAAAAGCGAGCAGGCCGGGGAAAGGATAAGGTGAATCCCTCGCACGCGATTCCGAACTCACCAGCTTCTGATCGAGCCCATTGACTGAACACGGGTCCAAGGAAGGATATGCCCCACTGCTCAGTGATTCGTCCCTTGCCGCACATTCGGTGAACCAAGCAACAGGCATCCGCGCGGCCTCCGTCGCCCTCCACTGCTTGGCCGCTGGCGTGGCGCGCGACACGGAGGCCGTGAAACGCGGGGAGCTCGAGAATCCGGGGTAGCTTTTCATTTCTCCGATTCCATAGGCATGCATCGTATATTTTTTTAAAACACAAATGAGTGGATAATAGATAATCTCTGAGGACAGATTAATTAGGTTGGATAGATCCGTCTTGTAATTTTCCGTTTATCTATTAATGAGTTTTATAATTATATCATGTTTAGTCCTCTAATCTTATATTTACAATTGCTACAATAAATTCCCATAAACTTCTCGCCCAACTAAACAAAGATGAATGAAAAGCAAAGGGCATCATTCGTGTCGGTTATCGTGCCGACACCCATAATACCCACTTGGACAATAAGCGCTTTAATCATGATGGTGCAGATGCTAGCATGCTCGAAGCTGCTAGTATTCGGAGGCGTGGAGCAGCGTAGGACGAGACCTGGGCAAAAAGAATCGGGAACCGAGAACCGAACTGAAAGAATCGGGAATCAGAACCGAAAGAACCGGAAATGAAAAATTTGGTTCTTGTTCGGTTCCTGATTCTTGGGAACCGAATTACCCCGGTTCTTTCGGTTCGGTTCTCGAGTACTCAGAGAACCGAGGAAATAGCACATCTAAACATATAACCTAGCAAATAAGATAGGATGTCAAAAGTCCAAAACCCTAGCATCCCACTCCGGTGATCAAGCGATCGGTAGCTCGGTGGCGCGTCGGCCACACCAGCCGCGAGTCACGACTCCCCACGCGCCGCGCCCACAGCCGCGCCGCAACCACTCGCCCTCTCCGCCAGCCCGCCACGCCGCTCGCTCCTGCCGCCGTCTTGCCTGTCCGTGGACCACCAGAGACCGCCCTCTCCGACTCCGACTCCGAGGCTCTGTCTCCCTCTTTCTTCTCTCCGATCCGGCTACCCCCAGCCGATCCTTGCTACCGTGTCCAATATCACAACAATTGCATCGATTGTATCCTGCAGTGTAAGTGTTAGTGTGCTACTCATCTATGAATGATATTAGACCGATTGAGATGTGGGGATTTTTAGACTGGTTTTTATGCTTCATTTGTTTGAACTGTCCTGTTGATTGCATGAAAATGTAGCCGAAATGCTGCTGAAATTTCCTATTGAATGGGTTGTTTTCTGCATTTTGAAAAATTCGGTTCCTTCGGTTAGAACCGGAACCGAAATTCGCCGATTCCTACTTTGGAAAAAAACTGATCGGTTCCTAAAATTTGGGAACCAAATTTCATAGGAACCGAAAAACCGATACGATCGGTTCGGGTAGAACCGAACGCCCAGGCCTAGGACGACTGGACGAGCTGTGGCACAGGCCGTCACTCAAGTCCTGGCGTTTCAGTGGGAGATTCGAAGCTACAAAGATTCAACCAATGGTAACTGGGTCGCCTTGCGGGACGCTAGCATCACATGGTTGGCAAGTAGAAAAAAAATCCACTACATGCAGCATGCAAAGAATAAAAGTTCTAGATTTTTTTTTGACAAACCGACATACAAGTGTGTCTGTTGTTAGAGAACATTTCAGTGTAATCTAATTCCAAAGAATATATATATCTGTGTGTGTAGACTTCATGAGATGTATTTGCTTCTGGTTCTGCTTCGTGACCATCACGGAGACCCTGATCTCACTGGTAGGGAGAGGGGTTTTAGTCACGGTTAGTAAGGGGTATAGGTCTCTCAAGTCCAACCGGGACTAATGCTGAGAGACAAAAGGCCCCCCTTTAGTCCCGGGTGAACCAACCTAGACTAAAAGGGTCCTTTAGTCCCGGTTCGTGTCTGAACCGAGACTAAAGAGCACGCCAGCCTGCGCCACCCTAGTCTCGGTTGGTAATACCAACCGTGACTAAAGGGTCTCGTCTCTTTTTCTTTTTGCTGTTTTCGATTTGACTGTATGTTGTAATTGTTGTCTAACCTATATATGTACGTATACGTATTTGCAATTGTATATATGTATACATGTCTATATATATCATATACGCACTTAGATTAGACTTATATATAAATTAAACCCTATATATCTACATATATAAACTTATAAATATATATACACCTAATAAATTATACACATGAAAATAAATAGTATTTTCTTAAACTAGTATATATACATCAAAACCCCATATAGTATATATACATCAAAATATCATTCAGTTCAAATTTCTAGTCTCAATTAGCTTTCCTCGGAGGTGAGTCAGTCAATTGGATGGCTGACATAATAATGTTTTCCTTGTGGATTGACCACCTCCACTGGTAGGGAGAGGGGCTTTAGTCCCGGTTGGAGAGAGGTATAGGTCTCTCAAGCCCAACCGGGACTAATGCTGAGAGACAAAAGGCCCCCCTTTAGTCCCGGGTGAACCAACCTGGACTAAAGGGGTCCTTTAGTCCCGATTAATGTCTGAACGAGACTAAAGGGGAGACGGCAGCCTGCACCACCCCTTTAGTCTCGGTTGGTAACCAACCGTGACTAAAGGGTCTCGTCTTTTTTTTTTTTGACCGTATGTTGTAATTGTTGTCTAACCCGTATATGTATGTATACGTATTTGCAGTGTATATATGTATACCTGTCTATATATATCATATCGCATAGATTAGACTTATATATAAATTAAACCCTATATATCTACATATATAAACTTATAAATGTATATACACCTAATAAATTATACACATGAAAATAAATAGTATTTTCTTAAACTAGTATATATACATCAAAACCCCATATAGTATATATACATCAAAATATCATTCAGTTCAAATTTCTAGTCTCAATTAGCTTTCCTCGGAGGTGAGTCGGTCAATTGGATGGCTGTCATAATAATATTTTCCTTGTGGATTAACCACCTCGTCCATGAGGAATCACATGAGAGCTTCTTGAATTGCCAAGGCGATCCTTCTCAATGAGTGCGTCCTTTTTATAATCCTCGTAATTTGCAAATAGGTTGAGATAATACACCAAGCGATTAAATATACAAAAAGGATAAAATGATGTATTATTAATAGGTTTATTTTACTTACACTATCATCATCCACGTTACCACTTTGTAATGGTGTATGTGCTCACATTTAGTACCCTTGTTCTTGTTTCAAACACTAAAGTGGAGAGGAGAACAGTTATGAAATTCTAGTGTTATACATTTTAAATATTCCCAATCTAAAATTGTTATTTGTATATACATAACGAAAAATCATACACCCATCTAATTTTATCTCGAAATTGTCCTTGGTGATTTGCAATGAACATGGTCCAAGCTCGAGGCAAAATAATAAAAGATACAATATGTTAGTACAAAAGCTAAATATATATATTGCATTAAAGAAAATGTCATAGATAGAATTATTACTCGTGAAATACATCTTGAAGGTCTTGGTATTCTAAGGATCTTTTCTCAATGAATCATACACATTGATGTTGCTATTGTCGATAGTGATTATGAGTAGAATCCGATGGAATCATGCATGCTCATGGAGATTAGAATTGACTAAATAGAATTAACAAGGACAATTAGATGACAATCGTACTTACTTGAAGTTGTAAGGCGAGTAGTATAAGGTTCTTGTAATGAAACTCATCTAAGTGCCTATAAATGGTCTCGATTGTTGTTTTCGTTGGTCCGGATCTCATCCTCGTTAACTTTTGATGGGTCCATGAAAGCAATTCTTGAATAACCCTTCCTTCGCATCTCGATGAAGTTGCAGGCTACACAAGAAGAAAGCCAAATGTTAATTAGTAGATCGACAAATGTAATAAATTTATTAATAAACATATGAAAATATGTCACTTACGTCAAGGCCATCATAAGATCGGTATTCATGGCGTCCGGATGGTAAATTTCATAGATTTCAATGAATCGGGCAGACCACCTTCTCGTTTTGAAGGGCAAAATCTCCGGTCTCACGAGCATACCAAACATCTCGAGGCCCTCGGTGACTTCTTCAAGTACCGGTCATGAAATCTGCGCATCTTAGTTGGGAGCTTGTTGACCAATTAAAGCTTCACTAGAGGTTGTCCTAGCTCAAAGCGCCATCTAAATTCTTGATTTTTATCCGTGGTAGGTCTTCAAGGCCGAGAATACCACCAAGAGGCATCTTTGTTTGTTCATAAAAGCTAATGACATTAGCCAGTTCTTCTTCTGACATGTTGTCAATAGCTTTTTGTGCTTCCGCATGAGGCGCATAAACAAGTTAGTCCGATCGGTCGTGGATGCGGTATTTGCTCGATGTTTGTGGCGGTCCCACGTCGGCAGTACCTCCTTGTTCTTGTTTGTGGCGGTCCCGGCGTCGACGCAGTATCTCCTTGTTCTTGTCGTGGCGGTCCCCAAGCGTCGGCCAGTATTTGCTCGATGTAACTATTCGGCGACCCTCGTTGTCTCTTCTTAGCATAAGACTTGTCCACGAGCGCTCATAGTCCGTTTTCAACGGCGGTTTCCTTCTCCTTTGCTTCCTTCTCGTCTATGAAAGCCTTGAGTCTCTCCTTGACCTTCATTTTTTGGCCTCCAGCTCTTCACTTTTCTTTTGCTCTCATTTTTGCAAAAGGCGTCCTTGACTTCTTTTATCTGCGATCGCTTCATTTCTTCATCATCTTCTTTGGCTCGGGCTTTTTCTTTCTTTGGTCATTTTGTTTTCTTTGGTGGTTGCAGGCACGAAAGATTCGCTCGAGACCTTTGTGGCTCTGTGGCTAATGGTTCTTTGAGGTGAATTGGGAGGGATGTCATTATCGTGATCGCTGGGCTCGCTTCACCCGGTATCGTATGGTTCTTGCGGAGAAGGTGGCGGCGGTGTAACGATGGCGGCCGGAGGCGATTGTAGAGGCTCGCGGCAGTCTTGGCGATGGACGGCCCGAGAGATGATTGTGAGGCTCGCGGCAGGTCGATGATGGCGGCCCGGAGGCGATTGTAGAGGCTCGCGGCAGTCTTAGATCCATCATTCTCGGGGATTATGATGATGTAACGTTTTGGCCATAATATGATACCGTGTAGCGCATCCTTAAGTGTCTTTTCCCCATCACCTTCTGGATCTCTAGCTCTAGCTCCTCAAAATCAGATTGACAAATCTTCTCTCGCTAAGCGGGCGTGGCAGTGGAATCGGCATGCCTGGTGGCTTGTCATCCGAAAGCGTGCAAAAGCACTTCCGTCGCCACGAAATAATAATTAATTAGTTATTATTAGCATGAATTATACTATCGTTGTGAATGCCTGTCCACAAAAATCAAAGTAATATATATTCATCAATTATTGAGCTAATAAAAGCATGAACTATACATACCTTCATTTTGATGTTGCCGAATGGCTTGTTAAGCTCACATGTGGTGCGCCGACAGATGTCATCCACAGGGTACCATTGGCTGTCCACTTGAACTCCTTCTATTGCCCTTGGCTCTTGAGAACCGGCGGAAGCTTCAAGCGCTTTTGTGAGCAGAAGGAACTTGTACTAGAGGCAGTCCTCCAGATGGGGCCATCTCATTTACAGCGGCGGCCACTCGCCGTTCAATATCTGCCGTCACCTTTTCTTCGTGTTCTTTGAGTCTTTTCTCTATCTCTTGCCGCCGTTCCTCCTCTTCGCGCTCTCTTCTTCTTCTGCGGCTTCGATAGGTGGCAATGTCTCCCCTGAAGGCAAATTTTCATGGTACCACCCCGTAGCCCCTGCAACGTCCTGGGTGTTTTGGATTCTTGAGCGCCATAGTGAGCTCATCGACCTGTCTGTCAACCTTCACTCTGCCCGCTCTGACATCTTCAATTGTTTTCAATATTTCAAGTGCAGCCTCTCGTAACGAGGGTGGGTAATCAAGGGTACCATCTTCGGAGTTAATTGTGCCTCCATGAGCATAATACCAATTCTTCACTCGCTCGGGCCAATCAAAGACCCGGTATGGTACCTTGTGCGAGAAGGTCTTCTTCCATCTTCCCACTTGGGAATTGCAAATGCATAACCACCTCGACCAAGATGATGGTCGTGCTCCTTCTTACCACGACTTTTCTTCCCTCGTGCACTCGCCTTGGCGAAATCTTCACTTTTCTTGTATTCCACAAAGGACGTCCAGTGTTCTTTTAACTTGGGATATTCAATCCAATTTGGAGTTCGATTCTTCTTGATATAATCTTTATCGAGTTGTTGCTTGAACTTACGAAATTGTGTTGCCATCCTCGTGAGAGTCAACGCTTCACATTGGTGGTTCAACAACTTCGGGAAGTGTGAAGTGTTTAGGATTTCATCCCACAACAAATTTTTCAATGAGTGCGGAACCACGTGTGGATTATCTCGCTTTTCCTTCCATTCTCTGTGGTGATGGGCACGTTGTCCCTTACAATGGCCCCTGCTTGTGACACATACGTGTCCTTGATTTTTGGAGCACATGGTTGGCCATCATCGATACTTCGTGATATGATACATGACATGGCGGTGAGTACTGTGTACGCCCTCTCTTTATCTTTTTGATGTGGAGCACTGAAGCCTACAAGTTCTTGATTCATTATTTAATTAATTAGTACCTAAGAATTGAGGTTAGAGAAATAAGAACTATGAAGTTAATGCATGAGATATATATATATACCTCGTGGGAACATTCAATACTCTCATTCACAAGACTTTCCTCATTGTTTCTAGAATTGTCCTCAATATTTCTTTGTTGTGTCCTCGACAGGGGCGGCATCGTCCTCATTCGGAGGTATGTTCAAGTACATGTCCGCCTGACTACACTCCTCGTCGGTGAAGGTTGCAATCGTATTTGTACCACTAGCAATAATGTCGGCCATAAAGTTGTCATGGTTGTCATCCATCTGGAATAAACAAGAATTTTTTATGAATTTCTATAATAAACAAGAATTTTCTATGAATTTATGTAATTTTCAACAATTTCTAAAACTTTCTAGAATAAACAAGAATTTTCAAATAATTTCTTTATTGAACAAGAATTTTCTAAGAATTTCTTTGAGTTTCTAGAATAACCAACAATTTACTAAGTTGATTTTCTGGAATAATCAACAATTTATAAAACTTTCTAGAATAAACAAGAATTTACTAAGAATTTCTTTATTAAACAAGAATTTTCTTTGAATTTCTAGAATAAGCAACAAGTTTTTCCTTTGAATTTCTGGAATAACCTACAATTTCTAAAACTTTTTAGAATAAACAAGAGTTTACTAAGAATTTCTTTATTAAACAAGAATTTTCTTTGAATTTCTAGAATAAGCAACAAGTTTTTCATATGAATTTCTGGAATAATCAACAATTTCTAAAACTTTCTAGAATAAACAAGAATTTACTAAGAATTTCTTTATTAAACAAGAATTTTCTTTGAATTTCTAGAATAAGCAACAAGTTTTTTATATGAATTTCTGGAATAATCAACAATTTCTAAAACTTTCTAGAATAAACAAGTATTTACTACGAATTTTCTTGAATAAACAAAGTCGAAATATTTCTACTAACTTGTGAATGACGATGCTTGTTGGTGGCGGTGTGTGGGAGAATGACTGACGGAAAGTCACTTGTTCGAGACAGCGGCGTTAAAGACTTCAAGTATCAAACTATGAAATTATATATTAGAAAACAATTAAGAACTCAAATGCACAAATAAGATTTTGGTCCATAGTTTCTAATGAAATTTTCTAATTAAATACTCAAAACTACATATATAAATTGTATATTAGAACTCAAATACTCAAAACTATGAAACAATTATACTCAAAACTCAAATACTCAAAACTATGAAATTGTATATTACAAAACAATTAGATTTTGGTACACAAATATACACACAAAAATATACAAAGCATTACTATTTGTTTCTAATTAAATTTTCTTTCCATTCCTTTAAATTTATAAACTTTCATGCATATCTATAACTACATATATAATATTAATTGATAAACTAAATCAAATAATTTTAATTAAAATGTTTCTTGATAGCATTTCATTGGCGTCGGCAAAGGCCAACTCAAGCGTCGTAGACCATCGGAGCACGCCGCGGCCCGGGACAAGCAGCGGGCATACCGGTCGGGCTCATGATGCGTCCTGCGGTACAGTTCGAGCTCGGGGTGACCTGGAGGAGGAGGCCGGTCGGGTGGCGCCCGCGGCTGGCAGGAGGAAGGCGGAGTCGGGGAGGAGATGCACGTCGGGGAGGGGCGCGTCGGGAGGGCGCCACGTCGAGATGCTTGTCGGTGAGGGGGACGTCGGCGGCTCGCCGGCAGCGGCGGACGGCGATGCGGCGTGTCGAGGCGTTGCGTCGGGAGGGCGGTGCGTCGGAGAAGGCGGGCGTGGGAGGCCTCGTCGGGAGGCGCGTCGGGGGCGGCGAGGAGAGGCGGCGGCGGCGGCGGAGGAGAAGAGAGGTGAGGCGGTGATTTGGGGAAAAGCGGCTAAGTGCCTGCGTCTGGAAGGCGGCCGGGGCTTATATAGAACCCCACCTTTTGTCACGGGTCGTGTTCCCAACCGTGACTAAAGGCCCTTTAGTCGGGTGGTTTACCACCGAGACTAAATCTTTGTCACGGTGGTATTTCGCGGGATCCCCCTGACAAATTTTTTAGCCCTTTAGTCCGGGTGGTGTTACCACCGAGACAAAGGGGTCCTTTGTCTCGGTGGTAACACCACCTAAAGGTAATTTTACGTGGGAAGTTAACATTTCTCTTTTCCTTGCTCATTTATTTCATTCCTTTTTGCTTTGAACATTTAAAAAAATCATTAGTTAAAATATTTGTGTCATGCAAAATTATATTATGTTAACACCAAAAATACCTACTTTTCTATGCACATATTATTTCAAGAGTTGAAACAATTATTACTAATTTTTGTTTACAATTTGAAGGGGGAAATAAATTAAATAGAAAATATTAGTAAACCAACTCAGAAAAATATATGTTTCAAACACATTTATGAATTTGCGTATTGTCTTCGAATGATCAACATGCTCACGAAGAATGTCGTAGGTAGGCCTCCGATCTCATCATCCGACTCATAACGGAATATATCATCGACTCACCCTTCTTCTCATCTTTGTCTTTGTTTACTTTTTGATATAATGATCCATATAACTAATTATCAATTTCAATTTACCTAATTTTTTACAATGGCTTACGTATACATACAGAGGTCACCTGATGCCTATTACAAGACATGACATTAATTAATACCAATGACTACAAGTCCCAAGTGAAGAGTCGACTTCTAGCTTTTGAACCTCGCTTCAAACACATTTATGAAGACAATACATGAATTCATAATAAAGTACCTAATTAACAATAATTAATAATAAGTTCATAAAGGTTCACATAGCTAGCTAATTAATACAAGTTCATATAATAGGGAGTGCGGTACAAGCACGATCCATGCATGCATAATGTTACCGAGCGGCGATTGTAGATATGAAATATGATTAATGTCTGCAATCCTCCAGCCTAGAACTCCCTCAAAATAAGCTACGTGTACTAGTGCACTCTCCTCCGCTTGGGAGAGTGTCAACAACATTGCGACATCAAACAATGGAGCCTCGGGTTCTGGGCTTGTAGAAAGTTAGAATTGCTTGACTCTTCCAATTGTTGGTGAAAAACGGCTCCCCACCATAGTAATCCACCCCAACTCTTTCCACGACTTGATTAAGAATCGCACAGAAGCTAATTGAAGCATAGGTAGAACCAGAGGGATCCTGCACACATTCAGATGATGATGAGATATAATAACCTTATGAAAGTTCAAAATATATATGTACCAAATTCTTCACCCGCCTCGATGAGCCCTGCAAAGCCTCTCCGTAGTCTCAATCACATTTCCTTCACACTCGAGTTGCCTTAATTTAAAATAGGAAAGGTCACGAAGCACCCAACATTAAGGTTGTAGACAATTCTCCACGGCAGTCCTCTCTCGGGTTAACCGAATAGGTGATGTTGAGCCAATTGTTGTAATGACATCCATCGGGTGTGTGCCCTCGCAAGCGCCGTAGTCTACATATCGAGTGCGGTGAAAGATATACACTTGTCGGTGAGACACAGATCCGCAAGGGGCTACCCAGCGGTTGTAGGTTGATTGGAGGATCGGGACCTAAGAGCGTGGGTGGTAGTTCAGGAGAACTTGGAATATGGCGAGAATGGCAAGAGACACAAGGGTTTAGGCTGGTTCAGCCTCCCGAGTAAAACCCTACGTCCGAGCGGTGGGATTATGTGAATGGGAAGTCCTCGAATGGAGCTCAAGCCGCCTTATATGGCGGGCTGGGGCTTCCATTCGAGGTCGGTGGACCCTCATCGGGTCGTTACAAGTTAGGAAGGTCATCTTCCATGATTACGAGGTGGATCCGCGATCCGCGGACCCTCTTGGCGGCGCCACGCGACCTAGGAGAAGCTTGCGCTAGCCCGTGGGTCTTCGGGATCGGATAAGGTCGGGTCTTCCAAGGTCGCCGGGGTTGTGGATAAGGTCCGGGCCCACTTGCGGTCGGTGGGTCTTCGGCAGTCGAGTCCACTTGGCGGGGACCTCCGGGACCTCGGTGGGGACCCATGGGTACCCATGTCTCTCGATCGGCGTGGGGCGTGGCGGGCGATGTCATGTTGAGCGGCGGCGAAGACATGGCACCGCCGGTCGCGTGGGGACGGGATCCAAAGAAAAATCCTCTTGAGCGGCGTCGCGTCAAGCTCACGGGCGCGGTCCGGGCTTGAAGTGAAGCAAGGCGCAGTTGCTGAAGAACCCGACCGAATCGGGAAAATCATCACACCTTCGTGGAAGGTCTCGGTGCCGACCAAGGGAGGTCGAGCAGGGGTCGGAGCTTGCTTCGATAGATCGGCGGCGTGAGGCAAAAGAGGCGTCACAAGGCACTCGTGGAGTAACCCAGTAGTAAAGTGACCTATAAGGTCGGTTGGTGCTCGAAAAAATGAACCGAGAACCTATAATACGCTTGAGCAAAGAGATGCTCTTCCGTTGAAGAAGACAAATTATCCGAATCTCCACGAGCACCAGCACCGGGACTTGTCGTGGAGCGACCCATGGGCTAAAGATGGCCGGCACGAAATATCCATGACCGGATACCAAACCCGGCAGGCGGATGAGGATCTAAGTCGCCCTGAGCGTGAGCGCGATAAACCCGCGGATACTTGCAATTTGGAAAAATGCTATGCGAAATCCGGTGAACCTAAGACTCGACATGTGGACCCTAGTAACTAAAAGTATAATTGCTAGGGTTTCTCTCATCCGGTCAATTCCTTCCTCCGAATCCCACGCCCCGGCGCTTCTATCACGCGATGCAGCGCTTCTGCTGATCGCTCCGCTCCGTCCGTTCGTGAGGAGGTGACCGAGTCCCACTAGGCTCGATCCAGCCCGCCGTCGGCTGTCGCCGCCCGTGACCGCCCGGGCTCAGAGGCGAGATCCGAATCCCGCCGTCGTCAGCTTTCGGGGGCCACCAGCTTGGTCAGCCTCCTGCTGCCGTCGGCGGTCCAGGTGAGAACTCCAGCGTCGCGTGGGTGAGCGTGGCGTACCGTCTGGTACAGGTAGTGGACTCCCTAGTCCTGCGACCTGCCAAGCCCCATCCAAGCGTCGGTGCGGTACTCGGTACTCACGCTCACTACTCACTAATTTGACATGGTTAGATGCATAGTTAGATGCTAATTTGACATGGAAATTTGAGTGAAGATGCCTCGGGTTAGATGCATCACACTACTGAAGATTGAGTGATGGACGAGTTTGGTGATTTGCTTTGGTTGAACCTTTGGTGCATTGTGTCGAGATGTATGCATGAAATTTTTATTTGGTGCTGTAATTTTAATTTGTGATGACTATGATTAGTTCTTTGGACATGTGGTACTGTAATTTTTAATTTGTTGCAACTATGATCGTACTATCTACTTGGCACTTGTTATCCAAGATTATGTGTTGAAATGTGTGTTTACATCTGTTGGAGCTGCTGCATATTTGTTTTGGGCGCGGACTGCGGGCATGAGCTATCCGCGGATAGCGGCGCGGGTGTGGCTACGTGCGTTGCGGATAGCGAGCGTAGCGGCGCGGAGTTCGATATCGGCGGTTGTGTGGGTAGTATCACGGATACTACCGTTGCCATCTCTACCATGGCGCCTGCGGGGCCGCGGGGCCTATCCGCGAGATGCGCCACTAGAGACAAGGATTGAAAAGTTGTCATCATGCGCCGGCGACGTGTCGGCACGAAAAGCAGACGAGGACCTCACGCTCCATTAGTATGATGTTGCGGATAAGGATGCCGTCGGTGGAGTGGCGGCGGCCGCGCGGAGCTCCACTGCTATAAATAGAGGCCTCATTGCTTACTTCTTGAACCAAGTAGACATGGCAAAACCACTCGATAATTTTGCAATGCCTTGGTCTTGTGTGCGTCCACCCGAGCATAGTGCTAGAGTATCATCTGGAGCTAGAAGAATGCTTGCAGTTGGGAGAACTCCACCAATCTCTGCGCGCCGGGAATCCAGTGCGGCATGGGGGCGTACATGCCTTGGCGGGCCTTGTGGGGAGGCCTAATGTGTTGGAGGCCATCTTTAGGAGGCCGAGGTGGTCCCATTTGGGATCTTGTGAGAGCACCCTAGCAAAGATGGGACTCCACGAAACCTTAGGGCTAGAGTAGAGGTGGGTGTGTGGCGGCCCGCGACCTCGGCGGTGGTGGAGTCTCAAGTAGGTCTGAAGCTAGAAGAAAGCTTGCGACGCTTCATCAGTCTAGGTTGCGCCGTAGGCACCATATAAGGTAGAATAGGACCTTTAATATGTTTGTATCTTGTAATTGGCCTTGGGCCAAAGTATGTTGTAGCTTCTGAAGCTTTTATACACATGCTTGCATGCGATGTGTCTTGACCATTGTGATGAGGCGGCAGCAATGGCATGGCCAAGGTCGGCGGGGTTACCGACCTTGAGGCCATAGTGACAGAAGGTGTCGACACAGGTCAACACGGCCGGTGGCGATCTGTGCAGGCGTCAATCTGCATGGGTTATCGACCTAGAAGGCAGCAGGGCCTCGGCCGAGGCTGATGGACCAAGGGTCGTCAGCGATGAGCCTTTAAGCAGGGGCCGTTGAGGAGCGCCGTCGGGGGCGACCTAGAAAAGGCGGTGGGCCTAGGAGGTGGTGTGAACCCACGTGGAGGCGAGGCGACCTAGGGCTGTGCCTTGGCGACCTTGAATGGTGATAGGGTGGCCCATAGGTCGTCCGGGTCTTGGCGACCTTGAATGTCTGGAGATATTTATGTTTGGGGGCTTGAATGTGGGGCATAACAGTCCACGTCGGCCGCGAGGCGTGAGACGATTCCCGTCTGGAACTAGCGTTCTTGCCATTAGGTAGAAAAATATTGAGCGATAGATCCGTTGAGGCGGGCGTGGGTTTTTTGAGAGGCGTTGGCGCGCTGTTCTGTGCTATTATAAAGTCCATGGGACCTCACTTTACTCATTTCCACTCACTAGGGTTCACCGCCACTCTGCGGAGAAACAGCGCCGCCCGGTCGCCACGCGCGACCTCGCATGCGAACAAGACCCTCGTAGTGTTTAGATCCAAATCCATCGGCCGAGGAGAAGATGGAGAAAGCACCGATTCGCGCCGCGCGTCAGGAGCCGTCCGTGGTGACGGAGGAGCAGATCCGAGCCTTGGCGACCCGCGGGTTCTTGAGGCCCAAAGGAGGTCGGTGGAGGCGGCGGCGAGGAGTTCCGGAGGGCCGGAGACCGTCGTCTTCCTCGCACATCGGTGGATTGAGGTCCCGGTGACTTCTTGCCTCTCTCTTCTTCGATCGGTGGTACATCTCGTCAACTCGATCACCATCATCTCCTCCCATCCACCTCTGCGAGGCCTACCTCGGCATAGCGCCACTTCCATTGTGGCGCGCCATTTCTTCGAGCTCAAGAAGGCGGGGAAGTCAGGGTCGTGGGAGTGTGGGCTTCATGCTGGGTACATGAAGCCGGTACATCGACCTCGTGCTCCGACAACACCACCGGTGGCGGGGTGGTTCTACCTCGACAACCCCGGCCGGCGCTCCCGGGGCGGGCGCTCCGTCCCGTGCCGGAGTGGACCAACCTCGTCGCGGGCGCCCCCCTGCGACAACTGGAGAGGTTGAAGGCGGAGGGGTTGGCCGTGGGCTATAAACCGTCGGTTGATTCAGCCCATCGGGATCGGGTCCATCTTTGAGTCTTGGCGTCAGGCCCACAGTCATCAGCGCAAGGTCTCAAGGGGAGATGGCGGCGGGTGAAGAACATCTTCGGGGCATCCATGTCGGGGAATGCCCAAGGCGCTCGGTGTACACCTTCGATGCGGTAAGTCTTGACCTTGATTTCCTAGATTTGCTTGCCATTGAGGTCTTTATCTTCTTGTCTTGTTTCGCATCGTGAGGCATCTCGGTGCCGCACCGCTGCGATGAGAGGCGCGCTACAAGGTCCGCTGCGGTGGGCCGCGAGCGGCATCGAGGAGTACATCTCCGATTCGCCGGTGGGGAGCGATGATGCTCCCGCCACACGAGAGGCACCACCCAAAATCGCCGCGTCGCGCCCGGCGCGGCGGCGGGCAAGATGTCCGCCTCGGGCGCGACCCGATCGCCACGACCCACGGGCGGAGGCCAAGAAGAAGAAGAAGAGGGCCGGCTCGGTAGCTGGACACGGCCAGTCGCTCGGCGAGACCATCGCGTCGAGGATGAGAGGCGGCAAGTCGCGGCGTGGCGGCCCCATCGGAGGGCACCCGGCGTCGGCGAAGAGGCGGGAGGCCCGCCCGGCGTCAAGAGGGCGCCCAGGTCGTGGCGATCGTGCGGGGTCGCGAAGAGGAAGGCTCCGAAGCCGCAAGCCCGGCTAAGGTCGGCGACCAAGTAAGTCACGACTAACCATTCTTGTTTTACCAATTCCTGCTTCTAATTTGTTGAGGTCTTGCTTGTATGAGCAGACCCGCGTCGGGCGCCAAGAATGCCTCGGGCCAAGAGCGTTCGGAGCAAGGGAAGGAGGCCGGTGGAGCGATCGGTCTCGGCGGCGGATGTGAGCTCGGCCGTCGGGCCGGCGGCAGCGGCGTCTGGCGGAGGGGCGGCCGATCGCTCCCACGGGAGGAGCGGGACCTGCATGGCGACCCCGGCCGGACCAGACCCGGCGGGCGGGAGGCGCGTGAGGGGCGGCGGCGCCGGTGCACATGCGTCGGGACCCCATGGGAGACGTCATCACCGCGCGGGTTGGCGACTTAAGGCGTCACGCACGATCGCGCGGACCGACCTTCACGGGTCTTTGTTGATCCTCGTGTTGGCGTCTTGTTTGTCTTTGTTTCTTGCGAGCGAGCTCAGGCTCGGGAGGCTTGAGGAGGCGGCCAATGCCCGGGGCTGCGAGGCCACTGCCAAGGTCGAGGCCGGAGAAATCCGTGGCGTGAGCCATGGCTGCCGAGGAGAAGGAGGTGGCCTTGAAGAAGAAGTTGGAGGTCGGCGGCGAGGCGAAGGATGCGGTGACGACCTCCGCCGTGGTGGAGGTAAGTTGCCTGTCGAGGTTGAATCCGTACCCTGGGTCTTTTATCGACTTCCTTGAATGATTCGAGCCGAGGAGAGGCCACGAAGAAGTGGCGGAGACCAAGGATCAAGTGAAGATCCTTAAGGAGAGGGAGGTCGGGGTAGTGTTCTCTTCGCCCAGGCTTTTCTTGCGGATTAACTTGAATTGAAATGCAGGTCGGAGAAGGAGCTCGCGACCTCAAGGGCCGGATGTGATGGACCTCGTCCCTCGGGGAAGGGCGCCCAAAGGGGTGGTCGGCTGGATGAGGCCGAGCGGATCAAGGACACCTGCTTGGACCGCCAAGCTGGGTGCGTGTCGACGGTGAAGTACCACGGCCGTCGTTCGACCTGAAGGTCTCGAGGTCGACTGTCGGTGGTAGCGAGGACATCGTGGCGGCGAGGAGGTCGTCAACAAGTTCGATTTTGAGTCTTGGTCGAGAAAACAAGTAGTGTAAGTTAGGCGCCTAGATGTAAATTTTTAAATAAAAGCTTTGCATATGCATCATTTGATTAGCAAGGATCGTTATGTGTGAAAATAACTAGGGTGAGGGCCCTCAGCTAACTCGGTGGAGGAGCTTCTGTACTCGGCGTGGAGGCTTAGGCGGCGGCGCGGAGGGTCATGGACCCTAGGTCTCATAACCGGCGACTTAGGAACATTCATAAAGTAAAGCCAAACATGTGATGGAACTTAAGCGTAAGGTATGAAAACCCCTTGGTCGTGAGACCCTTAGGTTAGCAAAGCCAAGCCCCGGCGCTTGGGCCTAACCTAGACCAAGCCCCGGCGTTTGAGGGAAAAAGAAAGTAAAGGGACCAAGATGCGGTCGGCGGAGAGAGGCTGAAGATCTCTTTCTTTATTAAATGGAAATTACAAAAGGAGAGTACATAGCTTTTGTTTTGGTACACATCTTCTAAGGATAGAAGCGGCGTAAGTGCTCGATGTTCGACGTTCGACGCCTTGGTCAGCCCACTGAAGGCGATAGGTCGCTGGACAGACGACCTCCATCACGATGAAGGACCTTCCCAAGGCGGAGCTTATGCATTCCCTTGGTGTCTTGGATGCGCCGCAAGACTAGGTCGCCCACGTTGAAGGATCGCTCACGCACGTTGCGGTCGTGGTAGCGACGTAGTTGCTGCTCATGTCGGTGTGTGCCGTCGTGACCACGCGGTGTTCCTCGATCTTTGTCGAGGTCGACCTTGCGTCTCCTCGGTGTCCCTTCTTCGTAGTGTTGGATGCGTGGGGCACCAAAGGCTAGGTCGGTGGGAGGGCCTCAGACCCATACACAGAAGAATGGTGAATAACCCGTGGTGAGCGACTGAGTCAGGAGACCCCGGATCACGTCTGAAGCTCGGCTAACCACACTGGTGGCATCTTGGAGGCGTCGTCGAAGATGTCACGGTCCTTGATGCCTTGGAAGCACCATGCCGTTCGCTCGCTCGACACGGCGTTGCAGCGTGGGTGCGCGAGGAGTAGTGAGCGTCGATGAGGCTGTCTGGCAGAAATCCCGAGTCGAGACCACATGAAGGCCGTTCCTAGGTCGGTGACAATCTGTTGGGGACACCGGCGGTGGGTGATGTCTTCCATGAACTTTGCCGCCTCCTTGATGTGGCGGTGGCGGCAGCTCGGACTTCGATCCACTTGGTGAACTTGTCCACCGCCACGGGATGTGCACATGGCCGGGGGCGTTACGAAGGGTCCCACGAGTCTAGGCCCCGGATGGCGAAGGGCCAAGAGGAGGATTGTCCTCGAGCTTGTCTTGGTGCGTCTTGCGCTTGGCGGCACCCTTTGCATCGCCGGACCAGGTCTTGGCGGCCAAGGCGGTGTGGGCAATAGAAGCGACACGAAGGCTTTTCCCACGAGGTTGGCGGAGGGCTGCGTGGTTGCCGCATTCTCCACCGTGGATCTCTGCGGGAGACCTTGAGGATCGAGGATGCATCTCATCAACAGTTGGAGGCGGACCTCCGGTAAACTCGTTGATGGCGGCGTGGTTGGCGCTGCGCTGACGATTTTCTCGCGTTCGACCTTGTCTTGAGGACGGCGCTTCTCCAAGATATAGGCGATGAAGTCGGCGCCCGTCATCTTGACTTCCGCCATGAGGGGCGTCGCGGCCGCTGGAGGACGGTGCGTCGCGGCGATGCGTTCTGGGTGAGTCGATCGGGTTTGCGAGGTCTTGGATGAACACGCCGGCGGGACCGGTAGCGTTTGACCCCACTTGGAGAGGCGTCGGTAGCCATGTTGTTGTCACGGCGGGCGTGGTGGAATTCGAGCCCTCAAGTGAGCCTCGAGCTTCCGTACCTCGGTAGCGATGGCATTCATCGAATCCTTCTTGATATCGCATGCCTTATTGACAGTCGATGGCGACCTTGGAGTCACCGTGGCGATGAGCCGCTTGATTCCCGGGGAAAGCGGCGATGCGCAATCCGTGGATCAAGGCCTCATACTCGGCCGTTGTTGGATGCCTTGTAGTGGATCTGCGGGGCGTATTTCAAGTGATCGCCACGGGGAGATGAAGACTATGCTGCACACGCTCCTTGAGGTTCGGGGAACCATCAAAGTACATCTTCGATGCTCGGCTTCTCGTCGGTGGGGGTTCTTTGGGTCTCTGTCCATTCGGAGGCGAAGTCTGCGAGGATCACGGGACTTGATGGCACTGGTGGACAGAACTCAGCTCGAACTCACCTAGCTCGACCGACCACTTGACGATGCATACGTGGTGTCGCGGCTGCGTAGGATTTCTCCCAAGGGGCTGGACACGACCTTGATCTTGTCTTGTTGGAAGTAGTGCCGAGCTTGCGGTGGCGAGGAGGCGTCTGACATCTTACGAGGTTGTGAGTACCTGATTTTGCTATCGAGATAGGACCTCGTGGCGTAGTAGATAGAGTGTTGGACGGGATAAGGTTGACCTTCTTGGTCGCTCCGCCACGGACCGGACCACCACAGGTGGAGCGGAGATGTAAAGTAGCAAGGTCTCTTTAGGCGTGGGGCACCATGACCGAGGCGTCGTGAGGAAGGTCTTCAACTCTTCTTGAGGCGCTGATCCCTCATCTGTCACTCGAATTTGTCGGACTTTTCAGCAATTTGAAGAAGGCGGGCCTTTCTCCCTAAGCTTGCGATGGGCGACCTAGGGCAGCCATCATCGGTGAGCTTCATCACATCTTTCTTCGGTGGGTCTCTTCATCCGGATGGCGTCGACCTTAGTGGGGTTCACCTCGATGCCCTGGCTTACCATGAAGCCTAGGAGCTTGCGGATGGGACACAAGACACACTTCTCCGGGTTGAGCTTCCAGCGCCGGAGGTTGAAGGTTTGGGCGAGGTCGGCGATGAGGTTGTCCTCCTGGTCTTGACAATGTCGTCGTCGGCGTAGGCGTTGTCGCCGATCCGAGACTCCAAGCACTTCGGATGGCCTTACGGTAGGTCACTCCAGCGTTCTTGAGGCCGAACGTCATGGTCGTATGGCGATGAATGCCGAGCGGTGTTATGAACGCTTTGTCTTGGTCGAGACCTTCAAGGCTATCGGTGATACCGAGTAGTAGTCGAGGAAGCATAGCAGACGCCTTCCGTGGAAGTCAACGACCGGTCGATGCTCGGAAGAGGAAGGGTCTTTAGGGCGTGCTGTTGAGATCGGTGTAGTCGATACACACTCTCCATTGACCGGTTTTCTTGGGTACAAGCACCGGGTTGGCGAGCCAAATCGGGTTTTTACATTCACGGATGAATCCGGCTAGGAGCTTTATTATTTCTAACCTAATGACCTCCTTGCGATCTTTTGCAAAGTGGCGCGCTGCTTACAAGCTTGGCCGTCTTGCTTACATCCAAGGAGTGCTCACCATCCTTGAACACCCGGCATATCCGATGGTGTCCATGCGAATATGTCGCGTTGTCCCGAGGAAACTAGTGAGCGCGAGTTCCTATTTCTCCCCGAGGTTGTCGCCGATGACCACCGTCTTCATTGGGTCGGCAAGGCCGAGACCTTCTATGTTGCCGGCGTGGTGTCGAGGCGGTGTCGGTGCGCTCGCTTTGGGATGGTGAGGTCGCCCGGCGACCTTCCTGACCGGCGACCATAGCGAGGCATCGACGCAGCGTTCGTCATGGTGATGTCGAGGGCCTCGTTGTCACACTTGAACGAGACAATGAGGTCGCCATACATAAGTGAGGACTCCATGGGAGCCAAGATCTTCAACACCAAGTAGGTGTAGTGTGGATGGCCATGAATCGGCCACCATGGACGACCTAGGATGGCGTGGTAGGAGACTTGAAGTCGCGACCTCAAAGCCGAGGTACTCCTGTGCGGAAGTTATCCTCCGTGCCGAACGTCACGGAAGGGAGACCCGACCATGGGTAGGCCGCCTTGCACGGGACGATGCCGAAGAACGGTCGCACATCATCCTCTTGAAGTCGAGTCCATCTTCTTCAAGGTCTCGAGGAAGATGATGTTGAGCCCTTCCCTCCGATCGAGGTCTGGGCGAGTAGGGCACCTCCACCTATAGGCTCGACGACGAGTGGGTAGGACCCGATCCGGATGTGGACCCAAAGTGATCAGCTCGAGAACGTGATAGGCTGCTCCGACCACCGAGGCTGCGGCTTGGTGTGGATGAGGTGGATCTCGCTTATCTTTGCGATCGCCTTCACTCGCTTGGCTTTGAGACCGCCAATGATCATGTTGATCGACCTCTTGCGTCTTGAATAGGCCGTTAGGGTTGCCCGTCCGGTGGCGGAGGTAGGTCGCGCTCATCGCGGCGGTCCTCGGCCGGGTTATCTCGCGACGTCGCTCATCGCGGTGATTTGTCGCCGCCGCCACGCCGATTGTCGCGCGGTTGTTGTTGTAGCGACGTGAAGGCGATCGATCGCTGTTCACCTCTGGATCGCTTCGGATCTTGATGCAGGCTTTGAATTGCGAGCACTCGACGGTGTGGGTGGCCCCTCGTGGAAGCCGTGAGGGCTGTCGAGCACTACATTGAACTCGTCGACGTTGAACGTCGGTCGGCGCCCCTCGCAGAACCTTTGAAGGTCGCTTTGCGTGAGCTTGGAGCTCTCGGTGCCAGAGGTGCCTACATCGCGCTGGCGTCGGAGTCAACCGGTTGACCGCTGCCTTCGTGTCGATGAGCTTGTTCACGACCTCCATGAGCCGCGCCGTGGTGGCGCTGACTCGTGGATCTTCTCAAAGATCTTGCGATCTCTCCCCGAGGCCCTTCTTGTAGCTTCGATGACACGGTCTTCCGGGGCCCGAGTGTTGCAGTTCTCGAAGAACCGGTTGGTGTAGTCGAGCCTCTCATCTTCATGGTCACCCTCCCGAGGTTGAGGCGTTCCCGGGGCGATTAAAGGTCGCCGGAAGTTGGACGTGAAGGCTCGAGATAGATCAGCCCACGACTTGATGCCGCCACGGAGGTTGTTGAGCCGAGTGGCGGCGTCACCCATCACCAACGGAAATACGCCGCCATGTGGTCGCCTTGCGGCGTAGTAGGTCAACACACCGGATGTTGGGGTTGGGCGCCATCATACTTACGGATGTTCGCTTGAAGTTGTCGGGGTAGGCCACCGACCCTAAGCGAGCCAACGCGGAAGCGTGATGGCCATGTCATCACGCCGTCTCCCGAGCGCCGCACCTCAACTCCGGCGGGAGCGGCGATCCGGGACGGTGGCGATCCGGATTCGGAATACACCGTCGGCACGTATTCCGCCTCGTCTTGACGTCACCTGTTCTCAACGGCGTGGCTCACGCTCCCGCTCCATGATGCGATGGGCGCAGGAGGTCCGTGCTGCTCGATCAGTCGGCCGCTCTCCCTCCTTCGCTCGCGATGGCGCGATGTAGCCACAAGCGGTCGCCTATTCTTGTCGAGGTTGGCAGGTCGCCGTAGTCTCGCATCGTTCGCCGGTGGTCGGGATTGTTGGTCGACTTCTTGGATGGTGGGAGTTTGATGTGCGCAGTCGATTGGATCGACACGTGAATGCCGATGATGCCGCGACTTGGATGTCGCTCTTCTCTTCCACCGGCTGTGGCGACCCGGAGGTAGGCCATGGCGCCGCCTCGGGTGAGGGGTTGCTTCTGAGAGGCGTGCCATAGCGCCTTGGTTAGCTGGGACTATTGAACGCCGTCGGTGGCCCTTCGAACTCGACAGGTCTCGGGCTCGAGGAGGTACCGCGTGGCGTTGCTCCTCCGCGCCGCCGGTTGGCGTTGCCACGATCCGACATGCTTCCTCGAGTCCGTTCGCGACATGGTGGTTCATTCATCCACACCAGACCCGCCGGATGGAACTCGTTGGGGGAGACGTGGATCCGGACCTTTAGAACTTCGCCGTCGAGAGTGGGAGTTCGCATGGTGCGAGGAGCATAACACTCATGGTCGATCTTCTTCCAGGATAGCGGAGGGTGTGCCGTGCGCCCTTGTGGTAGGTGCACGCAGTGCGTCGGCGGATCGCGGCGCGGAGCTCGATCTCGAGGTCGCCCCGCCCACCCGATAGGATCCAGGATCTAGTCGCCTGGCGGGCGTAGGCGTCTTGGTGGTCGCATCAAAGGGAAGGTCTTGCGGTATGGCGTCTGCGTTGAGCGGGCTCTCGCGCAGATCTCGGAGGGTCTCCTCCATCATGTCGATGACGCGCTCCATTCCCCGAACATATGTCATAGGGTTTGGGCGAGTGGGTCTTCGACGATTGGATCGGTAGCGGTGGCGGCGCGAGTCACGATCTTCACTGCGTCGCCGGGAGGTCGCGCCAGGCGATTGAGGCCACCGTGGAAGGAAGGGCGGATCTCCATGGGGTTGGCGAGGATGCTCACGGAAAAACGACACCAGATCGGGCCACCATGTTGCACGAGTTCGATCACCCCTACCGCGCCGCTAGGGGGTGAGACCTGGACAGATCCGCAAGGGGGCTACCCAAGCGGTTGTAGGTTGATTGGAGGTTCGGACCTAAG
Source organism: Cenchrus purpureus (assembly GCA_022644695.1). NCBI lineage: Eukaryota > Viridiplantae > Streptophyta > Magnoliopsida > Poales > Poaceae > Cenchrus > Cenchrus purpureus. Next base: position 59,736,735 of record CP053454.1, read on the forward strand.
AGCGTAGGTGGTAGTTCGCAGATGGAACTCGAATATGGCGAGAATGGCGAGACACAAGGGTTTAGACGTTCAGCCTCCCGAGAGTAAAACCCTACGTCCGGATGCGGTGGGATTATGTGTGAATGGGAAGTCCTCGAATGGAGCTCAAGCCGCCTTATATGGTCAACGGCTAGGGCTTCCATTCGAGGTCGGTGGACCCTCATCGGGGTCGGTTACAAATTAGGAAGGTCATCTTCCGTGATTACAGGTAAATCCATGATGCGGACCTCTTGGCCGGCGGCGACTGGGGAAGAGTCTTGCGCCACAAGTCCCGGATCCGATCTAGATAAGGATCTTGGGGTCTTCCAAGGTCGCCGGGGTTGTGGATAAGGTCTCCGGGCCCACTTGCAGGTCGGTGGGTCTTCTGACAGGTCGGGTCCATTTAACAGTGGACCTCTAGGAACTCGGTCGGTGGGGACCCATGGATACCCATGTCTCTCACGTGTGTAAAACTATGCTTAATATGTTATATTGCAGTTGTCAAAAAATCCTTGATGCCGTAATTATTGGTACTGTGAGATTGATACCAACAAAAAAATAGAAATTAAAGAAACTTCTGAATGTTATTAAAGATAGGAGAGACTGGTGCCGGATATAAATTCCCAAGGCCTTGCAAACCCAAGATGTGCAGTGTTCCTCACAAAAGTATGTTTTTTCTAATAATCTCAGATGTTTCTAACATCTGCAGCATGATGCCCATTTCAAAGACATGTTTGGTGGGTTTGACTGTTCCAGTTAGAGTTTAACTCTCTCAATAGAATGTCACATAGTTCCATTTTTTCAAAGTGTATGACTAGACTAGAATCTGACACAACATCAGGGAACATTACAGAAAATTTGCATAAGAACAGTCGTGTTATTACTTCATCACTAAAGAAAATTTGCAAAAGAAAGTTGTTGTATTCCTGTTGGTTGTATTGTTCAATATAGGTTTTCATCTTCAATTTTTCATATTTAAATATAATAATAGGCAACTCTCCTGCCTGATTCGTTTAAAAAATAGCAAAGGACAAAATTTAGAAGTAGAAGGTGGCGATGGTGATTTCACCGGCAGATGTCCATGTCATGGGTGGTTAGGGGTCTCGTTGGCAGATAGGTGAGCCCATTAGGGTTATTAGACAAGATTAGATCCTTTCTTAGGGGTTAAGTTAGCCTCTCTATATAAGGAGAGGAGATGTACCAGATGAGGGAAGCAATGAGAATTATCTATTAGGGTTAGCCCCTTTTATCCCTGTCCATCATGGTCGCCGCCATCGTGGTCGTGCTAGGGTTCATCAACCGGATCGTGGTACATAACAACTTATCAGGTTGCTTTGGTTTCATGTCCAACTCCATGGCTTCTGCTGCGGGGCAGTCCCAATTCGCCTTTTACTGCGTCCTGCTAGCCCTCATGGATGCCTGGCCTTATGGGTGGGCGGGAGGTGGCGCCTGCACTCAGTGTGCTGCCATCTCCCTAGCTGACGGTTGGTGAAGATACGCCAGCTTAGATCGAACGCATCAACACCCCCGGTTGAGGCGGCAAGAGGCGGTGGGCGGCTATGCAGCGCCCGGCGCCTATTTGTGGCGGATCGTGGTACATAACAGTCCATAAAATTAGAGATTGCATGTGGGTCAAATTCTTTTAGGAAAAAGTATACAAGTACCATATTTTGATTTTTCACCACCTAATTAATTAAAAATTAAACCTAATTAGAAAAGGGCATTATAGTAATCTCATTGTCCTCTCTTTATCAAGTTTCTCCCTCCTAGTGTGCAACCTTCTCACGCCTCATTTCACGCTACCCGACGGATCCTCCAACGCCACGCTTCGCCACCTCCACCACGCCCGTGAACCCATCTCCTCACCGGGCTTTTGCTTCCCGACGAGGTTTTGCCCACAATCCCCTCTCTGCAGGCGCAATAGAGACCGGGCCATCATCGGCCCGACCATCGCTTCCCTACCAAAAGCTGCTCTGTCTTGCCTGCGCAAGAACACAAGAAGCTTTAGTCCCGGTAATGGGTATAGGTCTCTCAGTCCAAACTAATGATGAAAAAAGGCTAACCAACCTGGACTAAATCCTTTAGTCCTTTTAGTCTCGGTAATACCAATCGTGACTAAAGGGTCTCGCTCTTTTTTCTGTTTTCGATTTGAGCATATATTCTAATTGTTGTCTAACCCGATATGTACATATCGTGTTGCACTTGTATATATGTATACAATATATACCATATACGCAAGATTAGACTTATATATAAATTAAACCCTATATATCTACATAATAATATTTATACATCAAAATATCATTCCAAATTTGTAGTCTCAATTACCTTTCCTAATTGGATGGTAAAAATGTTTTCCGGATCAACCACCTCGTCCAGGAATCCCATGAGAGCTTCTTGAATTGCCAAGAGACGATCCTTCTCAATGAGTGTGTCCCTTTTATAATCCTCTAATTTGCAAATAGGTTGAGACAATACACCAAGCGATTAAATATACAAAAAGGATAAAAATGATGTATTATTAATAGGTTTATTTTACTTACACTATCATCATCCCGTTGCCCTTTGAAATGATGTATGTGCTCACGCATTTAGTACCCATAAATTATTTCCTTGTTCTTGTTTCAAATACTAAAGTGGAGAGGAGAACAGATTATGAAATACTAGTGTTATACATTTTAAATATTTCCCAATCTGAAGTTGTTATTTGTATATACGTCGGAAAATCATACACCCATCTAATTTTTCTCGAAATGTTCCTTGGTGTTTTGCAATGAACATGGTCCAAGCTCGAGGCAAAATAATAAAAGATACAATGTTAGTATAAAAGCTAAATATATATATTACATTAAAGAAAATGTCATAGATAGAATTATTACTGTGAAATACATCTTGAAGGTCTTGGTATTCGAGGGATCTTTTCTCAATGAATCATACACATTGATGTTGCTTTTGTCGATCGATTATGAGTAGAATCCAAAGTGGAATCAGATGCATGCTCATAAAGATTAGAATTGACTAAATAGAATTAATAAGGATAATTAGATGACAATCGTACATACTTGAAGTTGTAAGGTAGTAGTATAAGGTTCTTGTAATGAAACTCATCTAAGTGCCTATAAATGGTCTTGATTGTTGTTTTTCCTTGGTCCCGGATCTCATCCTCGTTAACTTTTGATGGGTCCATGAAAGCAATTCTTGAATAACCCTTCCTTTACATCCCGAAGTTGCGGCTACACAAGAAGAAAGCCAAATGTTAATTAGTAGATCGACAAATGTAATAAATTTATTAATAAACATATGAAATATGTCACTTACGGACACCGAGCCATCATAAGATCGGTATTCACGACATCCAGATGGTAAATTTCATAGATATCAATGAATCGGAGCCAGACCACCTTCTCGTTTTGAAGGGCAAAATCTGGTCTCACGAGCATACCAAACATCTCAGGCCCTCGGTGACTTCTTCAAAGTACCCAGTCATGAAATCTGCGC